>VFXL01000434.1:0-111230 GCA_009761765.1 Phenacoccus solenopsis | reverse complement strand
TTAAGACTAGGGTTCGGAGGATCCCAACGGAGCAACATGCGACACTTTCCTTGGAAAGTTATATGTGATGTCTCACTTATGTGCGCTCACACTAGCCTCTGTTGTTCCTACACTGTCTGCAACCTTATCGTGGTGGGCTGGTTTAAGTGGAACAGCTTGTCGAGGTACTTACTTAAGGAAATCCTTAGGTAAGAGCCGATTGACAGTTGGGAAACGAACCAATGGCAGATGGTGGCACCTGGATTCCCACCAGGTGTGGTCTCTCCCCATTCCCTAAGTGATCCTATCCCCTTCTAGCTTGGGGGGCTCACTCTGTCGACGGGTCACAGCTAGTTTCATAGTAGTGACTCTAGATGGAGGGTCCTCCCCCACGTCTAGGAGATGTAACGTCTTATCCACCCGGGTCTCTGCGGTGTATGGAGGCTCATCCCAACCCTATCCTCAAACGTTGTTATTCCTTAATTCCCCTTCAGCTGTCGGTGACCATGGGTTACGCACTTCTTTGGCTTGTTGGGGTTACGTACTCCACTGTTCTCAGTGTTTTCACGTCCCTCTCGCCAAGTCTTCGCGTCCATGGGTTTCTCCCGGCTCAAGGCGCATGGAATTCGAGGTACAAAGGGAGGCATGGTAGCCACCTGTAACCTACCTAGGTTTGTACCTTTGAGCCATGCGTAACAGTTTGTGGGTATCTAAAACCCTCCTCAACTTCCTAGCCGTGTGGAAGTTTACTCGCATTACCAGCGAGGTTTGGGTGGGAGAACCACCTCTACGTGAGACCTGTAGATACCTGCCGACCTCTACAGTATATAGGCCCTCTGCAGCACGCGTGCGCTCTACTGCAGTTGTATCCAGTTCGCCGGTACTCGTGGGAACAAATATGGATTCTGAAACACAAAAACCCCCCTCCACCGACCAGACCTCACCGACGGACGGACGAAGCAGCGTCCCCGGTGTTGTATCATCTGCACCACAACCGCAATTCGATGCAACTGAATTCTTGGCCAGAAATGCGCCACCACTTCCAAAGTTTAAGCCTCAGACAAAGTCACAGAAGAAAGCCCTGATTGGATGAGACTTTGGGATTTATCAGCTGAAGACCTGCCATTCAACTATGTTACGGAACAGCTACCAACTGAGAACTCAACCGATTACAGGAAGCGTAGGGTTAAGGAAGGACTAGCCCTAACGCACTACGTACAAGAACTGGAAAGGGAGAAGAACACCCAAAACCCAAGGAAGAATAAGAAGAAGAAGAAATCATCAACATCAACCCCA
Organism: Phenacoccus solenopsis; assembly: GCA_009761765.1. Lineage (NCBI taxonomy): Eukaryota > Metazoa > Arthropoda > Insecta > Hemiptera > Pseudococcidae > Phenacoccus > Phenacoccus solenopsis. Next base: position 109,955 of record VFXL01000434.1, on the reverse strand, counting down.
CCAACCACGGATCTGGCAAGTAGATCAGAGGCTTCAGCGCCACTCGCCAATATCATCTTGGACTCGGAAATGGATGTGGAGACGGAGACAGATAACTATATCTCAGATATCTCAGATATCTCAGATATTGAGGACGAAATCCCCACCTACTACGTGTCAAACCAACCTGCTCCAGATGACAAGAAGAGGACATCCAACCCTGTTGAAGAGGACAAGAAGAGGACACCCAACCCTGATGAAGAACCTAGCAGGAAGAAAATGAAGACTACCCACCACGTAACACTGAGAGCATTACAGCAGCAAGTAGCTGCTCTCACAGAAGAACTGAAGAATGAAAAACGCAAGCGGGCTGAGCTTGAGATGCAGGTTGCAGCACTGAAGCTCGCCGCGGCAACTAAAAAATCTCCTCCCCTTCCATCGCAAACAATTGCTGCTCCTCCTCCTCCTTCAGGACTAGGTCCCATCAACGCAGACTCTGAGTCACGGCTCATGGAAAGAATACAGCGGATGGTGCAGGAGACATTGCAAAATGTCCTCCCCGCCTTCAAGAACCGCTCAACGTCCTCAGCCTCTAAACAAGGACCTCAAAGTCAGCAGACATCTCGGCAACAACAAGAACCCACCACACGGAAACAAACAACAAATCCTTGCTCTACAGCACCACCACCACCACCAGCAGCAGCAGCAGCAGTAGCAGAAGCAGCAACAACTTCAGCGAACACAGCAGCAGCAACGGTACAACAAACCTATGCTACTATTGTGAGACAACAACACCGCAAACCAAAAGGTAAAACTGCCCCGCCAGGACAGCCTAAGGAAAAATCACCAACAAGAAACAACGCTACAACCAACTTCACCTTCTCCATCCCGAATATCCGAGAAGTTGAGGGCGATCTGTTTGAAGCTGACCCAGGAAGTGCACTAGCCCACTGCGTTGGATCGGACTTCTGCATGGGTGCTGGCATTGCCACGGAGTTTCGCGCACGATACGGAGGAGTAGAAGAACTACGAGCCCAAGAGAAGGCTGTTGGCGAGGTAGCTACCCTTCACCGTAATGAGAAGGTGATATTTTACCTAATCACCAAGAGGAATAGCGATGGAAAACCTCGGATACCCGCTATTGCTAAGACCTTAGCTGCTCTTCGAGCGCACTGCGACGAACTGAGCATCAAGAAGTTAGCAATTCCTCGATTGGCATGCGGCTTAGATGGAAAGCCTTGGTCACTTATTGCACCGATGATAGAGCATGCATTCACTGGCTCCCAAACGCAAGTCACGGTGTACCACCTACCAGATACAAACTCTCAGGCTACATGGACAAAGGTAAAGAGCCGCCGCAGCAGACGTAAAGAGAAGAAGAAAAAACCGAACCAGAACCAACAACAAGCAACCTTGCCCAAGCCTGCTTCATCAAAGCGAAGACGGACAAGGAAACCAAAACCACCGACATCAGATGGCGTTCTCATCATTCCACGAGCACAAGGAACTAACGTACTACAAGCTCTGCAGCAAGATGTAAAGCTAGATCCCCGTCAAGCGCGAATCAAACGTACAGTTTCATTCCCTTCAGGGGCAGTGCTGGTCCGATGTGCTGATGAAACTTCTGCCATAAAGTTGCGTGAGGCTGTCTCAGCTAATGAGCTCGTGGCTCCCAAAGCCCGACTAACACTTACACCTGAGGCCCGCTTCCACGGAGTACCCATTAGCACCACTGAGGAGCAGTTCCAACAAGACCTACAGGATAAATATGGCACCAGAGCCGATTCAGTCATATTTGTATCATATAGACCAGATGTTCAGCAGCGCCAGGGAACAAAGCTTGCAGTAGTGAAAGCATCACCTATGCTTCATGAAAGCATAAAACGCTCACCAGTTCTACAGGTGGGTTGGTACCGCTGCGTGGCTAGTACCTCACCCGTACCTTACCGTTGTAGACGTTGCCATCTCTTAGGACATCGAGAGAAATTCTGCGAGGGCCCAACAGAGACACCACCACCAACCAACAAGGAATCTTGTCTGGACTGCCAGAGGCACAACGAGAGACTTAAGCTGGCAGGCATCCGAAAACCACGTCTCAGACCAGTCAACCACCAGACCAATCACGGATCATGTCCAACAAAACAGCGGATTCTATGGAAGCTGAGAGCTGCATCAGTAGCAACTACATCTCCTGCTCCGACCAGTATCTCCAGCACTCCCAGGTCCGCTCCATTACCCAGGCTGATGGAGATAGCCGTGGATGCACCAGCCACACATGGCTGAAGAACATCATCCCACACTACGAGCGCTCCAGCTCAACGCCAATCACGACGCAAGGGCAACGGACCTCTGCCTAGCCTTTGCTGCAAAGCACAGTGCGCAAGTCGTGATTCTCGCCGACCCATACCTCCGACATGGACGCATTCAGGCACCTGGCTGGAAAGCGTACATCAAAGAGAGAGCAGCACTCTTGGTACGTGACTATATGGCCGTCACACCAATCAACGTGAACCATGCTGATGTCGTTGGTGCAAGGGTAGCGGGAATAACTTTCCTTAGCCTCTACTCTCCACCAAATGGGAACCTGCAAGATGCGCTTCAAAAATGTTTAGACTTTCGCGAAGCGCACCCAAACGATCCCTTGGTTCTAGCAGGTGACCTGAATTGTACAACCCAACTCGTTCCTGGATGCGTGACGAACGACCGTGGTCTATTCCTGGAGGAATACGTCGCTGCATCGGGGTCAGTTATCCTCAATGACGGAGCAATAACATGGGAGCGCAGTTATCTAGGTCGCATCCTCACCTCAGTCCTCGACTACACAATCGCCTCGGTTGAAGTGCACGCAACTGACTGGAGAGTGCTGAAGAACGAAGACTGCATGTCGGATCACCACCTAATTAGTTTTACCATCACCACGGCAAGTGTGGCACAAGAGCCAACATTCAAGAAAACAGACAGCACAGTTCTCCTACAGAAGATACGCGAAATGGAGTTAAACCCTGCAGCAAACCTGGACAGTGCAGCTGCTGTCGATGAGTATACTGAGTATCTCACAGCTCAACTCCAGGATGCCCTTCGCCAGGCAACGACCATCTCAACGTTTCCAGCCTCAGTACGCTGGTGGACTCCGACACTGGAAACGTTAAAAGTTGCCCTTAATCGCATAAATCGTCGCATGAAGCGCTGCCCGGACAACCTCGAAAGGAGGCTCCTGCGACTGGTTAAAGTAGCGATCCGCCGAGAATACCGCCAGGCGATCGTTACCGCTAAACAAAACTCCTGGAGGAGTTTTTGTGAAAGCGAACGGGTATGGGGTCGCCCGTACCATGCGATTAAGAACAAGGCATCGGGCAGAACCCGCGCAAGCGTACCATCACTTCTCATTACCGAGGACGAACGTCGATTGACTGACCCAGATGAGGTAGCCCACCACCTTCTGAACTGCAAGTTCCCACGCGATCCAGACCCGGAGGCCATAGTCGCGTTGCAGCCTGGAGGTGTTGCTGGCCCTAGACGTGCGGTCACAATCGACGAGGTCAGTGCCATCGTCAAGACCCTCAACAACAAGAAGGCACCTGGTTGGGATGGGATTACAAATAAGGCGGTGAAAAGCCTTCACCGTAGTCACCCACAACTCCTTCCAAAGTTGTTCTCTGCGTGCCTGGAGGTACAACACTTCCCGACGGTATGGAAGAAAGGAGTGGTAGTCCTCATCCCAAAACCGGGAAAAGACACGAGTCGACCCGATGGCCTGCGGCCTATCACACTTCTCCCTACCCTGGGGAAAGTGCTAGAAGCTATCCTAGCGACTGAGATGGACGCAGTGGTGAACCTCCACCCAAACCAGTTCGGGTTCCGCGCAGGCCGTAGCACGGAGCAGGCTGTGCACGCGGTGCTGGAGGCAGCTGAGGAGCTGAAACCCACGTATGACCAAGTAGCCATCGTGTCGCTGGACATCTGTGGAGCGTTTGATAACGCAAGGTGGGTCGAGATCTTGATGCAAGGAGCACTCCAATGTCTCCCATGGTATCTGCTCAGTACGCTGAAAAGCTACTTCACCAATCGGGTGGTGAGCATACAAGGCCATGCCGCAACACGTCATCTCGAGAGAGGGTGCCCCCAAGGATCGGTACTTGGGCCCCTGCTGTGGAACATGCAGTTCGACAAGATACTCGACCACCTGTGGCCGTTACCCTGGGTGCGGGCATTCTGCTATGCCGACGACACTGTGCTGTTGGTAGGAGCAGATTCGCCTCGCCAACTTTTGGAGCGTACGGCCACCTCCACTAACCAGGTCATCGCCTTTCTTGCCAGTCGAGGACTCCGACTGAATGAGGGTAAATCCGAAGCGATCGTTTTGGATCATCGTCCAGGCCCTGTTAAGCACGACTACCCGTGCTCCACCGTACAGGTTGGTGAAACAACAGTCAGGACCACACGTACCCTGACTTACCTCGGTGTTGTGATCGATGATAGGTTGCGTTGGGACGCGCACATCGATTACATCATCAGGAAAGCAGAGAGGTACCTCCCAATGCTGACGGCAATCTGCCACAACACCTACGGGTACTCATGCTGGGCTCGTCGTATCATGTACCAAGGTACGATTGGTGCCCTGTTTCAGTACTGCAGTAGTGTGTTCTATCCCCGCCTCTTCACCCATGCGAATCAAGTGAAGCTTAACCGTTTACTTCGCAGAGCATCGGTGAACGCGGGACGACTGTATAGCAGCACTGGAAGCCAAGCTAGTGCTGTTATAGCCAGACTTCTGCCCTTCCATTTTCCCGCAGCAGAACGTGGACTGCTGTGGTTGATTACAAATGGTAAGGAGGTAGCAGACTTTCTCCACTACCCACCACTAGCCCCGGATGTGGACGTCGCTACTGCTAAGCGACTCCTCCGTGAAGTCTCCCTCGCAGAGTGGCAACGAGTCTGGCAGGCAGATAAACAGCGGCCTGGACGCACCGCATTATCCCGGAGATTCGCCCCTACTTCAACTCCCAAGGAGGCGATCCAGACTTTTGGCTTGGGCAAGCCTTGTCTGGTCATGGGTGCTTCGGCGCGTACCTACACCTGCGCCGAAGGAGAGAGACCCCCACATGCCGTTGTGGTAATCAGCGAGAAGACGCTGCACACATCTTCACAGAATGTGGGTTGTTTGCAGCAGGTCGGCCACCAGACCCTCTTCTCGCGACAAACGAAGAGCACGCTTCGTATATGCGTGCTTGCGTGCGACAGCTCTGGGCCGAAGAGCAGCACACGCAGCGGCGACAGCGGCTACCTGCTCCTCGTCTGTAAGCCGCCATCACCCATGAACTCCGGGAAATGCCAGGTTCCCGAGATTTCTTTTCCAGCAACCCCCCTCACCTGCTCGGCAAGCATCCGAACCCTTTAGCGAGAGACATCTCCGCGAAGGTAGTAGTGAGCCGAGCAACAGAGGAAGCACGCTGAGGTATGCTCCAAGTATCCGAAGGCAAGGTAGGCACAGCCCGTAAAACCTTCGCCAGTAGTGAGGAGCATAGCCGAAGCACCCCTCCAAACTAATAAAAAGATTTTCTTACAGCGACCCCCCTCACACGCGAGGCAAGCATCCGAACCCTTTAGCGAGAGACATCTCCGCGGAGGTAGTAGTGAGCCTTGCGACCGAGGAAGCACGCCTGGTATGTTCCAAGTATCCGAAGGCAAGGTAGGCACAGCCCGTAAAACCTTCGCCAGTAGTGAGGAGCATAGCCGTGGCACCCCCAAAAACAATGGGAACCCGATACCCCACTAATCTGTTTTTATTTATTATTTTACAGATCCACCAATCACCAGTTGAGCTCCTGACTCCTGGACTACCGAGTCCCCACCGAAGACGTCGCCCCAACTGATCGCCGGAACTAACTACATTAAGTAATGTTAAGTTAGTTCTAAGTAGATTAAGTTGTCCGATAATATTAGTACTCTTCTTGTATAATTCAAAAAAAATTTATTTTTCTGTAATTATAATTATAAGAATCGAGGAAATTGTCGCCACAAAACAATGTTATGTACAACCGGCCAAGGTTTTCCACTGTTTCGGCAGGCAGTGGTTTTTAGCCCAGGTCGGTTTACTTAATAAATAACCGCTTTTCAAATTATGCATGCTACCGGTAGCATGCGATAAGATCCTTTGCCCTGCACATTGTCGTTTTCCTGATAAACCATGTTGGTAGAAGGAGGCGATAATGTGCAGCCCTTTTTGTGGATCCCCATATTCTCAATAAATTTCCCCCACCGGGTAAGTCCGGATTGGGGTACCCAAAAAAAAAAAAAAAAAGGTTAGGTTAGGTTAGGTTAGGTTAGGTTAGGTTAGGTTACTTGCGTCTCAGTCACCATGCGGTGAACATGTGCTCTGTCGAAAAGTTCAAAAAAAAGTGGTAAAATCGTGAGATTTAACAAAAAAATTATTATGTACGTGTGTAATTAGTGACAACGGTGCTGTCGATTATAAAAACTGTGAAATTCGCGAGTTTTTAATTAATAAAACGATAAAAAACGTGATGGTGCGCTAACAACCAAGGCTATTGTAGACTTGGTTGTGCGGTTGTGGGCTATTTAGCCAATTTTCGTACTTTTATATCGTGAAAAACTATTGAACAAGTGGTGTATTACGTGAAAAGTACTAACACAGTGATAATTCGCGAATAATTAATTAATTATTGATAAAATACGAACTTTTACGAAGTTATACACGTGTTGGTTAGACTTGGCACGTTGCCAAGCCTAGTCTAAGTTAGACTTGGCACGGCTGCCAACCTTAATTAGACTTGGTACATGACCAAGCCTAGTTTAATGTAGGCTCGGTTGGAGTGTAGACTTGGCACTGCTGCCGAACCTATGATGCCAAACCAAAGCTAATGTAACAGAACTATTTTGCCGAACCTAATCTAATTAGCCAAGCCTAAATTAGCCGAGCCTAAATCAAAATTTCTATTGCTATTCCAAAACGTCCTTTTAAGGACGATGGAGGCCATGGAACTGTCGGAAGGGAATAAAGAGGAGGATCCGCTCCTTCACGAAATAATAGAGACCCAGAAACATACGCGAGAGACATATTTACTGCTGAATCAAAAAATCGAAAATATGGTGCGCTTGATTAGAGCTCCTGGTGCATGGACAGATGAACAGGAAGCAGAATACGACAAAACATTGAAGGAGATAGAGCCACTCTCTAACCTGCTATACAGCAATCTTGTCGTAATGGAAGATAAATATGGAACGCATTTCCGGAAACACTCAGAACTGGAAAAGCGTTACAATAAACTTCAAGAACGAATGTTAAGAACGTCCGAATCAAAACTGAAAGACGACATAAAACGATTGAATGCTTGCAATACAGCATTAAGCAAAAAAATTGATGAGACACAGAAAGAAAATAAAGAACTAAAAGAAAAAATGGAAGAGAAAAGCAAAATAATAGAAGAAAATAAGATCGAAATGGAGAAATTGATAGAAGAGAACAAAAAACATAAGGAGAAAAAAGTTAAGATTATTGAAAATAATCTTAAAACAAGAACCGAAACCCAACCTAAAACGACCTCATCCCTAACATATGCGAACATCGCAAAAAAATCGAAAAACCTACCAGACCACACATCTTATGAAAAGAAAACTCTCGTTGTGAAAAGTATTGACGACGTAAATGCGATGAAAAAACTACTAAAATTACCTATACACAAAGCCGAAATTAAGCTTAATGGAAAGAAGGTAGATAAAAATGGTAAAGTCGTACTCCATTTTGAAACCCAAAACGATAAAGAGGAAATGCAAAACCTCATTAAAGCCAATAACCACTTAAAACTTGCAACGAGTACAATTGACCCGGAACCCGCTAGGGTGCAAATACATAACATTGATACGGAATACAGTAAAGATGACGTCATTGACGCCATACAGACGATGACTGGCGAACAACCAACCTGGGTTAATGTCCGGGATTACAGAAATAACCAAGGTAAAACAGCCATAGTTACATGCTCAAAGCCAGAGCAATTTCGGAAGCTGATGGAGAAGGGAAAAATACAAATCCTATATAGCGTGTGCCCCATCAAACTATATATTGCTGTTAAACGCTGCCGCCATTGCGGAATTATTGGCCATAAACACCAACCTCAGCTGAATAAGCCATGTGCAAGGAAGAAGCTCGAGGAGAAACAAGATGACTACTGCGTATGTTGCGCCGATTATAATGAAAAACAGCAAAACAGTAAAATGAAAGTCGACGTAAAACACTCTCTATGGGATAAGAAATGTCCCATGTATGTAAAGGAACGGGAAAGAGTTTACAATAGAACGGACTATACCTCGTAAAGGTGTGCAAATAGCGATGTAACCAGCTCTATCCAAGAATCCGAACGCAAGGTAGGCACAGCCCGTAAAACCTTCGCTAGTAGTGAGGATAACTGGAGAACGAGAGAATAACGTCTTTGTAAGGAAAATGACATTGTTGTATATGCTTTGTAACATATTATGATTGTACTTATGTGCATAAATTATATATATATATATATTTGAAATATGCTATATTGTATATTCAATGTAATATCAATGTAATATATATGTTATGTGACCTTGTGCCCTCACACACCTCCTCCCTGGGCTGGAGGTGGGGATGGGGGGGATACTGGGGTATGATGAAAAACCGACGAGGTAAAAATCTGCCCTGGGTCTCCTCCATGCCTCATCACACCCCTGGGGGGATGGCTGTGGCTGAGCAAAAACATGTATCCCCATATTATTCAATAAATTAGCCCCATCTCGTAAGTGGGAACTGGGGAACCCGGGAAAAAAAAAAAAAAAAAAAAAAAAAAAAAAAAAAAAAAAAAAAGGTTAGGTTAGGTTAGGTTAGGTTAGGTTGGTACTTTTATTAGGGGTACTTTTATTAGGGTTAACATAACTGAGAACTTAACGCGGTCACCGCCTCTTCACGTCCTGCTAGCTTGCGAGCCTATACACCACGTCCGGAGCTAGTGGCCTTCCCTTGCCTCTCACGTCTGGTATATTTATTTATTTATTTATTACCAGGTTACGTATTGTCAAGGTGTTTGTGCTTCGTTGCAATGGGTTACGTGTGTCCTGGTGTCGCTTTCTAATAGGGTTACGTAAGAGTAAGGCATGCTATTGTTCTCTTGTGATCTCTGATCGGGTGTGTATGGCAACCACCTGTAAGCTGCCTAGCGATCCTTGCTCTCACTTGAGACCAATGCATGTAACGGGCATGGGGCTGCCCTTAAACAACCTCCCTTAATCCGACTACCGAGGTACGGATGAATGGCTGTATAGGTGAATACAGCCCATTGGGAACCTACAGATACCTGCCGACCTCTGTAGTATCTAGGCTTGCTGAAGTACGCGTGCGCTCTGCTTCAGTCGACCTTTATTTCGCCGGTACTCGTGGGAACAATTATGAGTATTGTTTCTTTTTCTAACCCCCCCTCTAATCCGATTCCGCCTTCCGAGTCTGATGCCAGCAACTCGGCCGGTGTACACACTGGCAACCAACCGCAAAGCATACCAGAGGCACAGCCGTCGACCTCTACCCAGACAAACTCGCTCGAAGCTTTCACCGACGCGTTTATGGCTGAGGCTCTCAGCCGTAATAAACACAGTCTCCCTGTACGCCCTACAACGCGTACGAATAGGAGACTTAAGCCTCTGTCAGAAAGAATCAAGTTGACAAAATCTCAACTAAGGGTTCGTCAGCAGCTTCATGAGGCTGGCCTCACTCTAGAGGATATTGACTTCCCATATAACGAGCAGCGCCTACCAAAGGAATCTACCACCCAGTATAACTCCAGACGCGCTACGGAAGGAAAGAGATTCCAAGAATTCATCAAAAGGAGAGGCAAGGCTAGGGCACGGCCAGTAGCATCGGCGCAGCATAGCCCTCTCACTGCTAGGGCATCAGTGGGATTCATGTTTGGGCAGGGCTCTGGGCGTTCACCAGACATTGTGATGGATGATGCCTCCGCAGCTGATCCCATGGATGACTTAGTGGAGGATGATGATTCCGACACAGAGTCATTGTATTCATGTAAGTCTACCGACTCCGGACTCCAGAGGCCGTCTGCATTTATACGCAAGAAGATGGGCGTCGCTAGCCCTCTCTCCTTTCCTATCCTCAGCAAAGCTCAAAATAGCCCAATCTCTACCGGGCACTCTGGCTCGCTGCCGCAGTTAGAGGCTCCTGCAGAGGCCCGAGACAGTCCTGATATTGCAAGGCACTCCGGTATACTTCCACAGCCGGCAGCTTCTGAGATGGACGCAGCGATTACTCAGCTTCAGGCTGAAATCAAATCTTTAAAGTCTCAGTTGGAGGACGAGCGTCAGAAACGCACTAAACTGGAAGCTAAGCTCAAGTCCTCAGAGGGCTCTAAAGCCTCTAAGGACCTCCACCCTCAAATCCTTAAGACTATCGAGGAAATGCTAGCCAGTACTCTAACACGAATCCTTCCACCAGAAATCATTGCTAAAAGCAGCCTTCCTTCTGGCAGCTCAAGTTCAAGCCAGTCCTCTACATCCTATAAGAATTCTACCCAGTTACACAAGCCAGGTACTTCTACTATGGCTCCCAAGAAGACAGTTCCCATGAAGTCCTATAGTGAAGTGGCCAAAGGGGTAACTTCTCAACCCTCATCTGGAGTAAAGGACCCACCTCTACCTCAGAAAGAGGCAACACAGGTCCCGATACTCCGACAGAACCCTTCCGATCAAGGATGGACAAAGGTCCAAAAAAACAAGAGGAAGAAGAGGAAAAAGAAGTCCTCTCCACAGGCTAAGTTATCCAGAATTAAACCTAGGCAGAAATCTGATACCTCTGTGCTTCTCATCCCAAAAGGGAGCGAGAGCGTAAGAGATTGCCTTCGTTCAGGCAACTATGCTGACCCTGACAAACTGAGTGTTTCTCGGATGGTAGATTTTCCCTCCGGGGCACTCCTCGTTAAATGCTCAACCAAAGAGTCAGCTTCTGAGCTGAAGAGCATCGCTTCCTCCTCTGCAAAATTCCACACCAAAGAGGTCAAACCAGTCCTTCCTCTGGTTCGGCTCCACAATGTTGGGGTGGAATCTTCAGAAGCCACCATATCCCAGTCAATTGTTAAGCAATTCGGGGAGGCCCCCATCAGTATTAGCTTCGGAAGCTACACAAATCCAAGAATTAAGAATACCAAACTAGCCTACCTGAGAGTCTCTGACTCCCTATACGACAAACTGTCCAAGTCCACCTCAATCAGGCTAGGGTGGCTCACCTGTCGCATCGACAATAAAATCTACGCCAGTAGATGTGGTAGGTGCCAACTGCTGGGCCACCGCACCAAATTCTGTGAGGGCGAGGCCAGGGATCCTCCATCCAAAGAAGAGCCGTGCCTTGACTGCTCTCATTACAATGAAAATATAACTAAAGCTGGCCTGCCAAGATATAGGCTGCGCAAGACTGGCCACACCACAGGGTGTGGGACTTGCCCATCCAAAATAGCGGCTGTACGGAAAATAACCCCTAGCCGTCTCGAGTCCACATCCTCTGCAATGGAGACCTGTGATGTAGAGCCCGCGCCTACGGCTGGAGGAGCCGTTCCCAGAAGCTCCCATGAGCAATAGCAACCTTGGGGTGCTGCAGCTAAACTGCAATCATGATAGGGTGGCTACCAACTTAGCTGCGGCCCAGGCTTCAGCTATTGGAGCAGTACTCATGGTCCTCTCAGACCCCTACTCTTTTAGGGGAACTGTGCAGCTTGCAGGCTGGACCCCAGTATCTGGGGAGAGAGTGGCCCTGCTGATCCGTTGCGGTTTGCCGTTCAGCACGGTGGATACGGGTCATGCTGATTCGGTGGCTGCTGTGGTGGCTGGTATCTTAATAGTGGCAGTCTACTCGCCTCCTTCTGGGGATCTGCAGGGCTTGCTGAATTGCACTGCCCCCCTGTTATGTAATCACGATAACCAGGTGCTATTGGCTGGTGACTTCAACTGCACTACCCAGATGATTCCTGGTGCATCACTAACGTCCGAGGCAGGATATTAGAGGACTTCATCCTGGATAATAGACTGGCCGTACACAATGACCAATCTGTCACCTGGTCTCGACGTCATCAGGACCGTTGGTTCTCCTCAACTCTAGATTACACTCTGAGTACGCAGTCTGTTAATGTAATAGGTTGGAGAGTTCTGAGTGAAGATAGCCTATCAGACCACAGATATATTTCTTTTGAGATCTCCACAGGCTTAGTGCAGAGACCTCAACGAATAATCCACAAAGTCGACTACCAGGCATTGCGCTCTTCTATTAGGCAAATTAATATCCAACCTATCCAAGACCCAATGTCATCTGAGGTAATTGATTCTCTGATTGCAAGTATCACAGCCAGCCTCCAGCAAGCAACAAGGAATGCCACCACATCTACAACTTGTCCCCAAGGGTAGATTGGTGGACTCCGGAACTCCAGATCCTGAAAAAGTCGCTGAACAAACTGAATAGGATTATTTCTCGCAGAACGGCAGGTCTTGAAAGATCTTGCCTCCTGGCACTACGAGCTAGGCTTAGGAAGGCATATAAAGCTACCATTATTGCTAGCCGCAAGAACTCTTGGAGAGAATTCTGTGAGAGTGCAGAGATCTGGGGTCGCCCTTATAAGGTTATGAGGTCTCGCTACTTAGGTGTACCACAATCTTTCCTTAACCTACCGCCTATACTAAGACCTGATGGCAGGCCATTTGATACTTCAGAAGAGACTGCAGAGTTCCTCCTGGACTCCAAATTTCCCACTGACCCTGATCCAGGAGAGGTGGAGCGCACTCGGTATATTGGCGGTGCTGGGCCATTCCCCCTTATCTCTGGCGCAGAGGTTGCGGAAATCATTCGGTCCTTAAACAACAGAAAGGCTCCTGGGCCAGATGGGGTTTCTGTTAAGGCCCTCAAAGCCTTCAATCTAGAACACCCGTCTATCTTGCCTAGCCTGTTTAATGCCTGCATTGGATGTGGCTATTTTCCTAGGATTTGGAAGCAGGGATCCGTTATCCTCATTCCAAAAAACGGGAAGGACCCAGCATCTGCCGATGGATACAGGCCAATTACCCTTCTCTCGGTTATTGGAAAAACCTTCGAGAGAGTCCTAAAAACTCAGATGGACGTGTATGTGGAGGCCTACCTCTGCGATCGCCAGTTTGGGTTCAGGCATGGACGCAGTGCTGAGGAGGCTGTAAATAGCGCCATCTCTACCATTCAAAACCTCCGCCGAGATTTCCCGCTTGTGGCGGTTGTCTCTTTGGATATCAAGGGGGCATTTGATCATGCCGCTGGCACATCATCCTACGCCAGTGTGTGGCAGCTGGCCTACCCTGGTACATGACAAAATCCTGCAATCCTATTTCCACGAGAGGACGGTGAGCCTAGCGGGTCATTGTAAGTCTCTCCAGAGAGGATGTCCCCAAGGTTCAGTTCTGGGGCCCCTCCTCTGGAACATCGCTTTCAATGAAATACTGCATATTCTGGATCAGGACCCAGAGGTACACTCTACTTTCTCACAGTGCTTTGCGGACGACACACTGGTAATTGTCCCGGCATCTAATCAGGCAGATTTGAGGCCAACACACACGCGTCCACCACTGCTATCCGAGAATTTCTTCGCTCAGCTGGACTGGAGCTCAATGCCGCAAAGACAGAGGTCATCGTCTTTGACCGAAGGCGGCCCCGACTAGGAGCAGCAGCCCTTGTAATACCATCCAGGTAGGTGAGGTGAGCGTACCGCTAAACGTTTCCTCACCTATCTAGGTATCCTAGTGGATGACCGGCTGAGGTGGACCTTCCATATTGACCACCTTATCAACAAGGCCAAAGCCTTCCTTCCTGTACTACCTCGATCTGCCATAATACCTATGGGTATAGTAGCAGAGCAAGGAGGCCATGTACAAGGGGACCATTTGCTCCTTCTTCATGTACGGCTCCAGCATTTTCGCGCATAGGCTATCTCACCACCGCCATAGAGCCGCAATTCAGAGCCTCCAGCGGCAGATGGCCATCAACATAGGTCGTCTCTATAGGACCGTAAGTTACGAAGCAGCTATCGTAATCACCAACTTTCCTCCTCTCATTACCACGATCCAAGAGAGAGCGGCTCTGTGGATGTACATCATCAAGACCGGCACCAAAGACTCTTCCCTATAGTAGACATTAAAAAGGCCGCGAGTGAAAGAAGCCTCTGTACATGGGAGAGGGAATGGGAACAGTGCTCCAAAGCGGTTTGGACTCACAGACTGTTCCCATCCATCCAATCACGTCATTCCACCAATCTGGAATTGGACTTCTGGGTAAGCCAGGCACTTTCGGGACATGGCTGCTTTGGCAGCTACCTGCACAGGTTCCGAAGGCGTCCTTCCCCTTCTTGCCGTTGTGGCCATCCTTCCGAGACTCCGGAACACATCTTCCTGGAATGCCCTAGGCACGCTGCTGGGCGTCCAGATCCTCCTCTCTCTCCTTCTATTCCTGGACATGTCGCTTATATGCGACGAGTTGTCAGGACATTGTGGAAGGAAGAACAACTTCCCCAGTCTAACTCGGCGGGACAATGCACGTAAAGCCTAGCTTCGTGATCAGGCTATGTAGGGCTCTGCTCTCAAGAGCATGATTGCCCCATCCCAAAAACCCTATTCAACCTCACTGCTGGGATTCTCACCTCTGAAAAACCCTAACTTATGGGTAGAAGAGGTGGAATTCCCTTAAGGCAGTAGAGGGAGGGAAAAAAAAAAAAAAAAAAAAAAAAAAAAAAAAAAGGTTAGGTTAGGTTAGGTTAGGTTCCAGCCCCCCCGGGGCCCACCGGACACCACCTTAGTCTTTTTTAAGACTAGGGGTTCGGAGGATCCCAACGGAGCAACATGCGACACTTTCCTTGGAAAGTTATATGTGATGTCTCACTTATGTGCGCTCACACCAGCCTCTGTTGTTCCTACACTGTCTGCAACCTTATCGTGGTGGGCTGGTTTAAGTGGAACAGCTTGTCGGGTACTTACTTAAGGAAATCCTTAGGTAAGAGCCTATTGACAGTTGGGAAACGAACCAATGGCAGATGGTGGCACCTGGATTCCCACCAGGTGTGGTCTCTCCCCATTCCCTAAGTGATCCTATCCCCTTCTAGCTTGGGGGGCTCACTCTGTCGACGGGTCACAGCTAGTTTCATAGTAGTGACTCTAGATGGAGGGTCCTCCCCCACGTCTAGGAGATGTAACGTCTTATCCACCCGGGTCTCTGCGGTGTATGGAGGCTCATCCCAACCCTATCCTCAAACGTTGTTATTCCTTAATTCCCCTTCAGCTGTCGGTGACCATGGGTTACGCACTTCTTTGGCTTGTTGGGGTTACGTACTCCACTGTTCTCAGTGTTTTCACGTCCCTCTCGCCAAGTCTTCGCGTCCATGGGTTTCTCCCGGCTCAAGGCGCATGGAATTCGAGGTACAAAGGGAGGCATGGTAGCCACCTGTAACCTACCTAGGTTTGTACCTTTGAGCCATGCGTAACAGTTTGTGGGTATCTAAAACCCTCCTCAACTTCCTAGCCGTGTGGAAGTTTACTCGCATTACCAGCGAGGTTTGGGTGGGAGAACCACCTCTACGTGAGACCTGTAGATACCTGCCGACCTCTACAGTATATAGGCCCTCTGCAGCACGCGAGCGCTCTACTGCAGTTGTATCCAGTTCGCCGGTACTCGTGGGAACAAGTATGGATTTGAACTCGAAACAACCCCCCCCAACTCCGGACGGATCGCCTCCTGTTACCGACGCCAGCGGTACCCGAGGTGTAGGCACTGGCAAAAACCGAAACGAAATCACTGATGCAGAATTTGATGTCGAAGGATTTTTAGCGAAGAACGTCATCCGTGGTGGACCCGCTTTCAAACCTCCGACCAAATCGCAGAAGAAGAATCGCCTTAACATGAAGTTACTTGGTATCGAAATCGACGATTTGCCATTTTCGTATACCGAGGAACGACTGGAAGGCGAATCCAACAACGCCTACATGTCGCGCAGGGTTATAGAAGGGCAAACCCTAACGCAATATCTTGAAGCCCTAATGAAGGAGCGCGGAGAAGAGGCCAGCGGACTTCCGAAGCTGTCCATGCAAGGCTCTTCTTCCACTGCAACCCGCGAACGGATCACCAACCAGGGAATGGACATGGACACGGAATCGCAACCGAAACCATCCCAGCTGACCCTTGGCAATCGGAAGAGACCAATTATGGTGTTTAGTGCCAAAGGGAAAAAGCTGAAAAAGCAAGATGAAGTGGAAGTCCTGAAGGAACAGGTTGCAGCCCTTACAGAACAGCTGAAGGAGGAGAGGAAAAGACGAGCTGCCTTAGAGCTGAAGATCGCCTCCTTCACCTCACTTCCATCAACTACTGTACCATTGTCGCCACGACAAAAAAACCGATCTCCCGCATCTTCCGCGCCTGCCGCATCTTCCGCGCCTGCCGCGTCTTCCGCGCCTGCCGCGTCTTCCGCGTCTTCTGCGCCCGCCACGTCTTTCGCACCCGCTGCGTTATCCGCATCTCCCGCGCTTCCCGCATCTTCCGCGCTCGCCGCGTCTTCCGCGCCCTCTACATCCTCTTCCACAGCCTTCTCTGCGCTTCCTACTATGTCGACATCAAAGACGCTCGCCTCGCTGTCGACTCCAGCGTTTGGCCCTTCAGGAACCCTATCAGAAGAGGCTCTCCTCCGACGCATACAGGAAATGGTGCAGACGGCAATTAAGAACGTGCTCCTTCCCTGCAACCGCCAGCAGCAGCCCAGAGGTCTCCAGTTGCCAGACCTCAGAAGCTACAGGCACCAGTGTCAAATCGACCCCAGGCACCAGCGCCACAGCAACCTCGGGCACAAGCGCCACAACGGGTCCAGGCACAAGCGCCCCAGCGGGTCCAGGCACCAGCGCCCGGCACCCAGAAGGCACCAGCGCCTATTAGACGCCAGGCACCAGCGCCTGCAGCTCCAAAAACCTATGCGATGGCAGTCAGCACAACAAAGGTGAACCTAGCGATGGCACCATTGGAAGAGCCTAGCGCTAAGGCAACCACATCACCACAAGCAACCAACGATGGAAAGTGGACAACTGTTTCCAGGCGCAAGAAGAAAAGGAAACCTCAAAATAAACACGTGCAGAAGAACACCACTGCCGCAACAGCGAACACCACTACCGTAGCAACGAAGAACCCGACAAAAAAGAAGAAGAAAAGGAAGCCAAGAAAACCAAGGAGGAAAAATGAGGACCCTAAAAGCGTTCTAATTGTTCCAAAGGAGAGAGGCACAAGCGCCATCGACGCCTTAGCTCAAGATCCTAGCGCTAATCCAAGGTCTATGAAGATCAGGAAGACAATCCTGTTCCCATCAGGGGCGGTGCTGGTGCAATGCGCCACTCAAGAGGCCGCCTCTCAACTTCGGGAGACAGTTGCAACCCACACCAAAGTGGGCCTCAAGAGAAAGACCACTCGAGCACCCGAAGCACGAATCCACGGAGTGCCCCAAGCCACAACAGTAGAAGAGCTACAGGAGGATGTTGAGGCAAAATATGGGAAAAAGCAACGCAGATAACTTTCGTTCCATACCATGAAGAAAACACCCGTCGAAGAGGGCAGAAGCTGGCCATACTGGAGGTCACCTCTACATTATTGGAGAACATGAAGCGAACCCAAATAATTCAAGTTGGATGGGTACAATGCAGCGTAGCAACATCCCCACACTTCCAACGATGTGCCAAGTGCCACCTACTTGGCCATGGAGAAAAGCACTGCCAACTCGAGGAACGTGCTCCAACCCCAGACCCAAAGCAGCCATGCCTTGACTGCAGCGGGTACAACTGCACTCTCCGTCAAGCCAGATTACCAAGGTACCGACAGAGGACATCAGACCATCCGACTAACCATGGCTTATGCCCAACAAAAATGCGCCTGCGCCGCAAAATGGAAGCTGCAACGAGAGATAACAACACACCCACTTCTTCTAGCCTGATGGAGGTCAACGAGTCACAGGCCCAAGAAGCTGGTCTCGGGGCAGCAGTACGAATGGAATCCAACGCGCTCGCGGGAGGACGCGACCTTAGCATTAGCCATGACTGAGGACCCTACACCAATCATCCGCGCCCTGCAGTTTAACTGCAACCACGACGCCCGTGCTACTGATCTCTGCCTTGCCATTGCAGCAGAACGGGACGCACATGCGATCCTTCTCTCCGACCCGTACCCGCGACTGCAGGCACCAGGCTGGGGCATGCACTTCGGTCAGCGCGTAGCCCTTCTGGTGAGGAACTCGCTACCAGCCACACCCGTGAACATTAACCACCCGGAGGTGGTCGCGGTGAAGGCTGCGGGTACGTTGATCATCAGCGCATACTCTCCACCTAATGGCGACCTGGAAGGCTTACTCGAAGCCTGCCTTGCTGTGAGGCAGCTGCATCCAGACACCCCATTCATTCTAGGTGGTGATCTGAACTGCACGACACAGTTAATTCCGGGAGAAGAATCAAATTCCAGAGGCCAACTCCTCGAGGAATTTCTCGCGCTGTCGGAGTCTCTGCTATTGAACTCGCATCGGCCACATGGGAACGCCTTTACCAGGGCCGTCGCCTCACAGCAATTCTGGACTACACAATTGCGTCGGCTGGCCTGCAATCCCCACATTGGCAAGTCCTTCCAGAGGATTACATGTCAGATCATCGCCTCATTTACTTCGAGTTCATCGTTGCGCCAAACCTGGCCGCTGCAACGCCAACTGTGAAGAAAACTGACGCGACCTGCTTTCGACGCTTATCTCTGAACTGCAGATCCCGTTAGAGGCACCACTTGACACACCCGCCGACATTGATGCGTTCACGGATCGACTTCAAGCCCAGCTGCGCGGAGCCTTGGACCAGGCTACCACCATTCAAACTCTTCCCTCACGCGTACGCTGGTGGACTCCCGCAGTCGCCATGCTCAAGAAAGCGTATGATCGGGCATGTAGACTGGCAAAGCGCCCACGCGCCAACCCTACTACGACCCTTATCTACTGCTGTGTACGAGCGGAAGTGCGAAAAGCTTACCGTCACGCCATCCAGAACGCTAAGAAAGCAGCTTGGAGGAACTTCTGCAACGACCCTAAGCTGTGGGGAAAACCATACACCGTTATGAAAAACCGAGTAACCGGTAGGCAGGGCACCGGCTTAATTACGGAAATCACAACGGAGGATGGCGAACAACTCACAGATCCGGACCAGGTTGCCGATTACTTGCTGACAGCGAAATTCCCAGCCGAAGACCCAGCGTACTTCACACCTCCACAGCCACAGACTGGAGCAGCTGGCCCGATGAGGCTAATCACGGTCAACGAGGTGAGTGACATCGTAAAGTCACTGAACAACAAAAAAGCGCCTGGCTGGGATGGCATCACCAACAAGGCTGTCAAAACGCTCCACCGTTATCACCCGGAGGTCCTCCCGAGGATGTTTAACGCGTGTCGAGCGGCTCAGCATTTCCCTACACCGTGGAAGCGAGGTGTTGCGGTGCTTATTCCAAAACCGGGGAAGGACAGTACCCGAGCCAGCGGTTTAAGACCGATCACGCTGCTGCCAACCATTGGCAAGGTCTTTGAGGTGACAATGCAGCAAGAGATCACACCACTCCTCGACCTACATCCTAACCAGTATGGGTTCCGGAAAGGGAGGTCGACTGAGCAAGCAATACACGAAGTGTTGGGAGCTATTGCCGATCTACAGTCGAAGTACGACATTGTTGCCGCCATCTCGCTGGATATAAAAGGCGCCTTCGACCACGCTCGCTGGTCCGTGATCATCGATCACTGCAGCGAGTCACAGGTCCCGTGGTACCTTACACGCCTGCTCCAGTCCTACTTCAACAACCGAGTCGTTTCGTTGAAGGGACATCAGCAGGAGCGACGCCTAGAACGTGGATGTCCCCAGGGTTCAGTACTGGGGCCCGTTCTATGGAATATCCAGTTCGACGCGATAATGGATCTCTTCCGAGACATGCCGGCTGTCCGAGCGTACTGCTACGCCGACGACACGCTGTTGCTGGTAGGAGGCGATTCCCCACGCCACCTGAATACCCACTCAGCCACTGCATCGCAACGCGTAATAGACTTCCTTCGCAACCATGGTCTGGAGCTTAACGCGGCAAAAACCGAAGCAATCATCTACGATCGCCGGCCCAACATCCGCCGCCTGCGTGTTGGATGCACCAACGTCCAAGTCGGAGACCAAATCATCCGGGCGCAACGTACGCTGACGTACCTCGGCGTTGTCTTGGACGACCGCAACAAATTCGACGACCACGTCAAATACATCGTCGAAAAATCGGAGCGCTACCTTCCCATTTTTACGGCGATCTGCCAAAACACATTTGGGTACTCTAGCTGGGCAAGGAAGACGATGTTCGAAGGAACAATCGGCGCACTTTTCCGCTATTGCTCCAGCGTGTTCCACCATCGTCTATATACGGCAAAGAACAAGCCCTTAGTCCAGCGTCTGTGGCGGACAGCGGCGATTATAGCAGCCCGGCTATATCGCACAGTTGGACACGACGCTGCCACCTTGATGGCAAGAATGGCACCGCTCCAACTTCAAACCACAGAGCAAGCCGTACTCTGGTATGTGAAGGAAGGCAGACCAGCACCATGTTACTGGCACCTCCCCCAGCTTACCACAGCAAATATGCCACTCTCCGGAATCCGCGAGGCATTCCATAATGCAACGCTCCGTAGATGGCAAGAACTGTGGCAGGAGAGTACTCAAGCGAGGTGGACCCACGCGCTCATCCCTGATGTAGCTGCGTACATCGCCTCTCCAATGACGCTGGATTTCATGCTGGCACAAGCGATCTCTGGCCACGGATGCTTTGGTTCGTACCTGCATCTAAGATGCCGTCGACGATCGCCAGCATGCCGATGCGGCAGTGCGGAGGAAACGCCGCAACACGTATTTGAGGAATGCCCGCGGACTGCGCGCGGCAGGCCCCTGCCGCCAATCCAGCCGCAGATCCCCGAACACGCTGCATACCTCACTGGAGTTATGCAGCAACTATGGGAAGAAGAACGCGCTCTACCCCTTGCGCGGCTGTAAGGGATACAGCCGCGCACATAACAAGCTCTCCGTCGTCGCTTTGTAAACCCGAGCCCACTGCGAGAGACAACTCCGCAGTGTGTGACGGTGAGCTTTGTGAGGATGGAGAGGTGGTTATGGCTATGCCCACTTGAGTGGCATTGCCATAGCACCACCATATAGCAGAACGGAGGAAGCGGATCGAAGGCAAGGTAGGCACAGCCCGTAAAACCTTCGCTAGTAGTGAAGCGACCCCCGTTCTGAACGGTGGTGGGTTAGAATCCCACCACCCACCGTCCAATACGTCCGTTGGCCAGTGAAGAACCCTGAACAGGGGGCCTTACACCGAGGGATTCAACGCCCCGACTGATCGCCGGAACTAACTACATTAGTTAATGTTAAGTTAGCTTATGTAGATTAAGTTGTTTAGGCAGCACTATATAATTAAATTAACTAAATATGTTATTTTAGTCTAAATTATACTAAGTACTCTTCATTATTAATTACACAAATTTATTTTTTCTGTAATTAAGTATAAGAATCGAGAAACTTGTCGCGCTTCAAAACAGCTGTACAACCGTCCAAGGTTTTCCACCGCTCCGGCAGGCGGTGGTTTTTAGCCCAGGTCGGTTTACTAAATTTACATTAAATTATATTACGCGTGCAAGCCGGATTGCACGTGATAAGGACCTTGCCCTGTGGGCTGTTGTTTCCCTGAAAAACCATTACTGGTAGAAGGGTGCAGCAGCACACAGCCACTTCTGGATCCCCATATTCCAAATAAATTTCCCCCACCGGGTAAGTCCGGATTGGGGTACCCAAAAAAAAAAAAAAAAAAGGTTAGGTTAGGTTAGGTTAGGTTCCAGCCCCCCGGGGCCCACCGGACACCACCTTAGTCTTTTTTAAGACTAGGGGTTCGGAGGATCCCAACGGAGCAACATGCGACACTTTCCTTGGAAAGTTATATGTGATGTCTCACTTATGTGCGCTCACACTAGCCTCTGTTGTTCCTACACTGTCTGCAACCTTATCGTGGTGGGCTGGTTTAAGTGGAACAGCTTGTCGAGGTACTTACTTAAGGAAATCCTTAGGTAAGAGCCGATTGACAGTTGGGAAACGAACCAATGGCAGATGGTGGCACCTGGATTCCCACCAGGTGTGGTCTCTCCCCATTCCCTAAGTGATCCTATCCCCTTCTAGCTTGGGGGGCTCACTCTGTCGACGGGTCACAGCTAGTTTCATAGTAGTGACTCTAGATGGAGGGTCCTCCCCCACGTCTAGGAGATGTAACGTCTTATCCACCCGGGTCTCTGCGGTGTATGGAGGCTCATCCCAACCCTATCCTCAAACGTTGTTATTCCTTAATTCCCCTTCAGCTGTCGGTGACCATGGGTTACGCACTTCTTTGGCTTGTTGGGGTTACGTACTCCACTGTTCTCAGTGTTTTCACGTCCCTCTCGCCAAGTCTTCGCGTCCATGGGTTTCTCCCGGCTCAAGGCGCATGGAATTCGAGGTACAAAGGGAGGCATGGTAGCCACCTGTAACCTACCTAGGTTTGTACCTTTGAGCCATGCGTAACAGTTTGTGGGTATCTAAAACCCTCCTCAACTTCCTAGCCGTGTGGAAGTTTACTCGCATTACCAGCGAGGTTTGGGTGGGAGAACCACCTCTACGTGAGACCTGTAGATACCTGCCGACCTCTACAGTATATAGGCCCTCTGCAGCACGCGTGCGCTCTACTGCAGTTGTATCCAGTTCGCCGGTACTCGTGGGAACAAATATGGATTCTGAAACACAAAAACCCCCCTCCACCGACCAGACCTCACCGACGGACGGACGAAGCAGCGTCCCCGGTGTTGTATCATCTGCACCACAACCGCAATTCGATGCAACTGAATTCTTGGCCAGAAATGCGCCACCACTTCCAAAGTTTAAGCCTCAGACAAAGTCACAGAAGAAAGCCCGTGATTGGATGAGACTTTGGGATTTATCAGCTGAAGACCTGCCATTCAACTATGTTACGGAACAGCTACCAACTGAGAACTCAACCGATTACAGGAAGCGTAGGGTTAAGGAAGGACTAGCCCTAACGCACTACGTACAAGAACTGGAAAGGGAGAAGAACACCCAAAACCCAAGGAAGAATAAGAAGAAGAAGAAATCATCAACATCAACCCCACCAACCACGGATCTGGCAAGTAGATCAGAGGCTTCAGCGCCACTCGCCAATATCATCTTGGACTCGGAAATGGATGTGGAGACGGAGACAGATAACTATATCTCAGATATCTCAGATATCTCAGATATTGAGGACGAAATCCCCACCTACTACGTGTCAAACCAACCTGCTCCAGATGACAAGAAGAGGACATCCAACCCTGTTGAAGAGGACAAGAAGAGGACACCCAACCCTGATGAAGAACCTAGCAGGAAGAAAATGAAGACTACCCACCACGTAACACTGAGAGCATTACAGCAGCAAGTAGCTGCTCTCACAGAAGAACTGAAGAATGAAAAACGCAAGCGGGCTGAGCTTGAGATGCAGGTTGCAGCACTGAAGCTCGCCGCGGCAACTAAAAAATCTCCTCCCCTTCCATCGCAAACAATTGCTGCTCCTCCTCCTCCTTCAGGACTAGGTCCCATCAACGCAGACTCTGAGTCACGGCTCATGGAAAGAATACAGCGGATGGTGCAGGAGACATTGCAAAATGTCCTCCCCGCCTTCAAGAACCGCTCAACGTCCTCAGCCTCTAA
Organism: Phenacoccus solenopsis; assembly: GCA_009761765.1. NCBI lineage: Eukaryota > Metazoa > Arthropoda > Insecta > Hemiptera > Pseudococcidae > Phenacoccus > Phenacoccus solenopsis. The sequence continues at coordinate 86,135 of VFXL01000434.1, read as the reverse complement.
ACAAGGACCTCAAAGTCAGCAGACATCTCGGCAACAACAAGAACCCACCACACGGAAACAAACAACAAATCCTTGCTCTACAGCACCACCACCACCACCACCAGCAGCAGCAGCAGCAGCAGCAGTAGCAGAAGCAGCAACAACTTCAGCGAACACAGCAGCAGCAACGGTACAACAAACCTATGCTACTATTGTGAGACAACAACACCGCAAACCAAAAGGTAAAACTGCCCCGCCAGGACAGCCTAAGGAAAAATCACCAACAAGAAACAACGCTACAACCAACTTCACCTTCTCCATCCCGAATATCCGAGAAGTTGAGGGCGATCTGTTTGAAGCTGACCCAGGAAGTGCACTAGCCCACTGCGTTGGATCGGACTTCTGCATGGGTGCTGGCATTGCCACGGAGTTTCGCGCACGATACGGAGGAGTAGAAGAACTACGAGCCCAAGAGAAGGCTGTTGGCGAGGTAGCTACCCTTCACCGTAATGAGAAGGTGATATTTTACCTAATCACCAAGAGGAATAGCGATGGAAAACCTCGGATACCCGCTATTGCTAAGACCTTAGCTGCTCTTCGAGCGCACTGCGACGAACTGAGCATCAAGAAGTTAGCAATTCCTCGATTGGCATGCGGCTTAGATGGAAAGCCTTGGTCACTTATTGCACCGATGATAGAGCATGCATTCACTGGCTCCCAAACGCAAGTCACGGTGTACCACCTACCAGATACAAACTCTCAGGCTACATGGACAAAGGTAAAGAGCCGCCGCAGCAGACGTAAAGAGAAGAAGAAAAAACCGAACCAGAACCAACAACAAGCAACCTTGCCCAAGCCTGCTTCATCAAAGCGAAGACGGACAAGGAAACCAAAACCACCGACATCAGATGGCGTTCTCATCATTCCACGAGCACAAGGAACTAACGTACTACAAGCTCTGCAGCAAGATGTAAAGCTAGATCCCCGTCAAGCGCGAATCAAACGTACAGTTTCATTCCCTTCAGGGGCAGTGCTGGTCCGATGTGCTGATGAAACTTCTGCCATAAAGTTGCGTGAGGCTGTCTCAGCTAATGAGCTCGTGGCTCCCAAAGCCCGACTAACACTTACACCTGAGGCCCGCTTCCACGGAGTACCCATTAGCACCACTGAGGAGCAGTTCCAACAAGACCTACAGGATAAATATGGCACCAGAGCCGATTCAGTCATATTTGTATCATATAGACCAGATGTTCAGCAGCGCCAGGGAACAAAGCTTGCAGTAGTGAAAGCATCACCTATGCTTCATGAAAGCATAAAACGCTCACCAGTTCTACAGGTGGGTTGGTACCGCTGCGTGGCTAGTACCTCACCCGTACCTTACCGTTGTAGACGTTGCCATCTCTTAGGACATCGAGAGAAATTCTGCGAGGGCCCAACAGAGACACCACCACCAACCAACAAGGAATCTTGTCTGGACTGCCAGAGGCACAACGAGAGACTTAAGCTGGCAGGCATCCGAAAACCACGTCTCAGACCAGTCAACCACCAGACCAATCACGGATCATGTCCAACAAAACAGCGGATTCTATGGAAGCTGAGAGCTGCATCAGTAGCAACTACATCTCCTGCTCCGACCAGTATCTCCAGCACTCCCAGGTCCGCTCCATTACCCAGGCTGATGGAGATAGCCGTGGATGCACCAGCCACACATGGCTGAAGAACATCATCCCACACTACGAGCGCTCCAGCTCAACGCCAATCACGACGCAAGGGCAACGGACCTCTGCCTAGCCTTTGCTGCAAAGCACAGTGCGCAAGTCGTGATTCTCGCCGACCCATACCTCCGACATGGACGCATTCAGGCACCTGGCTGGAAAGCGTACATCAAAGAGAGAGCAGCACTCTTGGTACGTGACTATATGGCCGTCACACCAATCAACGTGAACCATGCTGATGTCGTTGGTGCAAGGGTAGCGGGAATAACTTTCCTTAGCCTCTACTCTCCACCAAATGGGAACCTGCAAGATGCGCTTCAAAAATGTTTAGACTTTCGCGAAGCGCACCCAAACGATCCCTTGGTTCTAGCAGGTGACCTGAATTGTACAACCCAACTCGTTCCTGGATGCGTGACGAACGACCGTGGTCTATTCCTGGAGGAATACGTCGCTGCATCGGGGTCAGTTATCCTCAATGACGGAGCAATAACATGGGAGCGCAGTTATCTAGGTCGCATCCTCACCTCAGTCCTCGACTACACAATCGCCTCGGTTGAAGTGCACGCAACTGACTGGAGAGTGCTGAAGAACGAAGACTGCATGTCGGATCACCACCTAATTAGTTTTACCATCACCACGGCAAGTGTGGCACAAGAGCCAACATTCAAGAAAACAGACAGCACAGTTCTCCTACAGAAGATACGCGAAATGGAGTTAAACCCTGCAGCAAACCTGGACAGTGCAGCTGCTGTCGATGAGTATACTGAGTATCTCACAGCTCAACTCCAGGATGCCCTTCGCCAGGCAACGACCATCTCAACGTTTCCAGCCTCAGTACGCTGGTGGACTCCGACACTGGAAACGTTAAAAGTTGCCCTTAATCGCATAAATCGTCGCATGAAGCGCTGCCCGGACAACCTCGAAAGGAGGCTCCTGCGACTGGTTAAAGTAGCGATCCGCCGAGAATACCGCCAGGCGATCGTTACCGCTAAACAAAACTCCTGGAGGAGTTTTTGTGAAAGCGAACGGGTATGGGGTCGCCCGTACCATGCGATTAAGAACAAGGCATCGGGCAGAACCCGCGCAAGCGTACCATCACTTCTCATTACCGAGGACGAACGTCGATTGACTGACCCAGATGAGGTAGCCCACCACCTTCTGAACTGCAAGTTCCCACGCGATCCAGACCCGGAGGCCATAGTCGCGTTGCAGCCTGGAGGTGTTGCTGGCCCTAGACGTGCGGTCACAATCGACGAGGTCAGTGCCATCGTCAAGACCCTCAACAACAAGAAGGCACCTGGTTGGGATGGGATTACAAATAAGGCGGTGAAAAGCCTTCACCGTAGTCACCCACAACTCCTTCCAAAGTTGTTCTCTGCGTGCCTGGAGGTACAACACTTCCCGACGGTATGGAAGAAAGGAGTGGTAGTCCTCATCCCAAAACCGGGAAAAGACACGAGTCGACCCGATGGCCTGCGGCCTATCACACTTCTCCCTACCCTGGGGAAAGTGCTAGAAGCTATCCTAGCGACTGAGATGGACGCAGTGGTGAACCTCCACCCAAACCAGTTCGGGTTCCGCGCAGGCCGTAGCACGGAGCAGGCTGTGCACGCGGTGCTGGAGGCAGCTGAGGAGCTGAAACCCACGTATGACCAAGTAGCCATCGTGTCGCTGGACATCTGTGGAGCGTTTGATAACGCAAGGTGGGTCGAGATCTTGATGCAAGGAGCACTCCAATGTCTCCCATGGTATCTGCTCAGTACGCTGAAAAGCTACTTCACCAATCGGGTGGTGAGCATACAAGGCCATGCCGCAACACGTCATCTCGAGAGAGGGTGCCCCCAAGGATCGGTACTTGGGCCCCTGCTGTGGAACATGCAGTTCGACAAGATACTCGACCACCTGTGGCCGTTACCCTGGGTGCGGGCATTCTGCTATGCCGACGACACTGTGCTGTTGGTAGGAGCAGATTCGCCTCGCCAACTTTTGGAGCGTACGGCCACCTCCACTAACCAGGTCATCGCCTTTCTTGCCAGTCGAGGACTCCGACTGAATGAGGGTAAATCCGAAGCGATCGTTTTGGATCATCGTCCAGGCCCTGTTAAGCACGACTACCCGTGCTCCACCGTACAGGTTGGTGAAACAACAGTCAGGACCACACGTACCCTGACTTACCTCGGTGTTGTGATCGATGATAGGTTGCGTTGGGACGCGCACATCGATTACATCATCAGGAAAGCAGAGAGGTACCTCCCAATGCTGACGGCAATCTGCCACAACACCTACGGGTACTCATGCTGGGCTCGTCGTATCATGTACCAAGGTACGATTGGTGCCCTGTTTCAGTACTGCAGTAGTGTGTTCTATCCCCGCCTCTTCACCCATGCGAACCAGGTCAAGCTTAACCGTTTACTTCGCAGAGCATCGGTGAACGCGGGACGACTATATAGCAGCACTGGAAGCCAAGCTAGTGCTGTTATAGCCAGACTTCTGCCCTTCCATTTTCCCGCAGCAGAACGTGGACTGCTGTGGTTGATTACAAATGGTAAGGAGGTAGCAGACTTTCTCCACTACCCACCACTAGCCCCGGATGTGGACGTCGCTACTGCTAAGCGACTCCTCCGTGAAGTCTCCCTCGCAGAGTGGCAACGAGTCTGGCAGGCAGATAATACAGCGGCCTGGACGCACCGCATTATCCCGGAGATTCGCCCCTACTTCAACTCCCAAGGAGGCGATCCAGACTTTTGGCTTGGGCAAGCCTTGTCTGGTCATGGGTGCTTCGGCGCGTACCTACACCTGCGCCGAAGGAGAGAGACCCCCACATGCCGTTGTGGTAATCAGCGAGAAGACGCTGCACACATCTTCACAGAATGTGGGTTGTTTGCAGCAGGTCGGCCACCAGACCCTCTTCTCGCGACAAACGAAGAGCACGCTTCGTATATGCGTGCTTGCGTGCGACAGCTCTGGGCCGAAGAGCAGCACACGCAGCGGCGACAGCGGCTACCTGCTCCTCGTCTGTAAGCCGCCATCACCCATGAACTCCGGGAAATGCCAGGTTCCCCGAGATTTCTTTTCCAGCAACCCCCCTCACCTGCTCGGCAAGCATCCGAACCCTTTAGCGAGAGACATCTCCGCGGAGGTAGTAGTGAGCCGAGCAACAGAGGAAGCACGCTGAGGTATGCTCCAAGTATCCGAAGGCAAGGTAGGCACAGCCCGTAAAACCTTCGCCAGTAGTGAGGAGCATAGCTGAAGCACCCCTCCAAACTAATAAAAGATTTTCTTGCAGCGACCCCCCTCACACGCGAGGCAAGCATCCGAACCCTTTAGCGAGAGACATCTCCGCGGAGGTAGTAGTGAGCCTTGCGACCGAGGAAGCACGCCTGGTATGTTCCAAGTATCCGAAGGCAAGGTAGGCACAGCCCGTAAAACCTTCGCCAGTAGTGAGGAGCATAGCCGTGGCACCCCCAAAAACAATGGGAACCCGATACCCCACTAATCTGTTTTTATTTATTTTTTACAGATCCACCAAACACCAGTTGAGCTCCTGACTCCTGGACTACCGAGTCCCCACTGAAGACGTCGCCCCAACTGATCGCCGGAACTAACTACATTAAGTAATGTTAAGTTAGTTCTAAGTAGATTAAGTTGTCCGATAATATTAGTACTCTTCTTGTATAATTCAAAAAATTTATTTTTCTGTAATTATAATAAGAATCGAGGAAATTGTCGCCATAAAACAATATTATGTACAACCGGCCAAGGTTTTCCACTGTTTCGGCAGGCAGTGGTTTTTAGCCCAGGTCGGTTTACTTAATAAATAACCGCTTTTCAAATTATGCATGCTACCGGTAGCATGCGATAAGATCCTTTGCCCTGCACATTGTCGTTTTCCTGATAAACCATGTTGGTAGAAGGAGGCGATAATGTGCAGCCCTTTTTGTGGATCCCCATATTCTCAATAAATTTCCCCCACCGGGTAAGTCCGGATTGGGGTACCCAAAAAAAAAAAAAAAAAGGTTAGGTTAGGTTAGGTTAGGTTCCAGCCCCCCCCGGGGCCCACCGGACACCACCTTAGTCTTTTTTAAGACTAGGGGTTCGGAGGATCCCAACGGAGCAACATGCGACACTTTCCTTGGAAAGTTATATGTGATGTCTCACTTATGTGCGCTCACACTAGCCTCTGTTGTTCCTACACTGTCTGCAACCTTATCGTGGTGGGCTGGTTTAAGTGGAACAGCTTGTCGAGGTACTTACTTAAGGAAATCCTTAGGTAAGAGCCTATTGACAGTTGGGAAACGAACCAATGGCAGATGGTGGCACCTGGATTCCCACCAGGTGTGGTCTCTCCCCATTCCCTAAGTGATCCTATCCCCTTCTAGCTTGGGGGGCTCACTCTGTCGACGGGTCACAGCTAGTTTCATAGTAGTGACTCTAGATGGAGGGTCCTCCCCCACGTCTAGGAGATGTAACGTCTTATCCACCCGGGTCTCTGCGGTGTATGGAGGCTCATCCCAACCCTATCCTCAAACGTTGTTATTCCTTAATTCCCCTTCAGCTGTCGGTGACCATGGGTTACGCACTTCTTTGGCTTGTTGGGGTTACGTACTCCACTGTTCTCAGTGTTTTCACGTCCCTCTCGCCAAGTCTTCGCGTCCATGGGTTTCTCCCGGCTCAAGGCGCATGGAATTCGAGGTACAAAGGGAGGCATGGTAGCCACCTGTAACCTACCTAGGTTTGTACCTTTGAGCCATGCGTAACAGTTTGTGGGTATCTAAAACCCTCCTCAACTTCCTAGCCGTGTGGAAGTTTACTCGCATTACCAGCGAGGTTTGGGTGGGAGAACCACCTCTACGTGAGACCTGTAGATACCTGCCGACCTCTACAGTATATAGGCCCTCTGCAGCACGCGAGCGCTCTACTGCAGTTGTATCCAGTTCGCCGGTACTCGTGGGAACAAGTATGGATTTGAACTCGAAACAACCCCCCCCAACTCCGGACGGATCGCCTCCTGTTACCGACGCCAGCGGTACCCGAGGTGTAGGCACTGGCAAAAACCGAAACGAAATCACTGATGCAGAATTTGATGTCGAAGGATTTTTAGCGAAGAACGTCATCCGTGGTGGACCCGCTTTCAAACCTCCGACCAAATCGCAGAAGAAGAATCGCCTTAACATGAAGTTACTTGGTATCGAAATCGACGATTTGCCATTTTCGTATACCGAGGAACGACTGGAAGGCGAATCCAACAACGCCTACATGTCGCGCAGGGTTATAGAAGGGCAAACCCTAACGCAATATCTTGAAGCCCTAATGAAGGAGCGCGGAGAAGAGGCCAGCGGACTTCCGAAGCTGTCCATGCAAGGCTCTTCTTCCACTGCAACCCGCGAACGGATCACCAACCAGGGAATGGACATGGACACGGAATCGCAACCGAAACCATCCCAGCTGACCCTTGGCAATCGGAAGAGACCAATTATGGTGTTTAGTGCCAAAGGGAAAAAGCTGAAAAAGCAAGATGAAGTGGAAGTCCTGAAGGAACAGGTTGCAGCCCTTACAGAACAGCTGAAGGAGGAGAGGAAAAGACGAGCTGCCTTAGAGCTGAAGATCGCCTCCTTCACCCACTTCCATCAACTACTGTACCATTGTCGCCACGACAAAAAAACCGATCTCCCGCATCTTCCGCGCCTGCCGCGTCTTCCGCGCCTGCCGCGTCTTCCGCGCCTGCCGCGTCTTCCGCGTGCGCCCGCCACGTCTTTCGCACCCGCTGCGTTATCCGCATCTCCCGCGCTTCCCGCATCTTCCGCGCTCGCCGCGTCTTCCGCGCCCTCTACATCCTCTTCCACAGCCTTCTCTGCGCTTCCTACTATGTCGACATCAAAGACGCTCGCCTCGCTGTCGACTCCAGCGTTTGGCCCTTCAGGAACCCTATCAGAAGAGGCTCTCCTCCGACGCATACAGGAAATGGTGCAGACGGCAATTAAGAACGTGCTCCCTTCCCTGCAACCGCCAGCAGCAGCCCAGAGGTCTCCAGTTGCCAGACCTCAGAAGCTACAGGCACCAGTGTCAAATCGACCCCAGGCACCAGCGCCACAGCAACCTCGGGCACAAGCGCCACAACGGGTCCAGGCACAAGCGCCCCAGCGGGTCCAGGCACCAGCGCCCGGCACCCAGAAGGCACCAGCGCCTATTAGACGCCAGGCACCAGCGCCTGCAGCTCCAAAAACCTATGCGATGGCAGTCAGCACAACAAAGGTGAACCTAGCGATGGCACCATTGGAAGAGCCTAGCGCTAAGGCAACCACATCACCACAAGCAACCAACGATGGAAAGTGGACAACTGTTTCCAGGCGCAAGAAGAAAAGGAAACCTCAAAATAAACACGTGCAGAAGAACACCACTGCCGCAACAGCGAACACCACTACCGTAGCAACGAAGAACCCGACAAAAAAGAAGAAGAAAAGGAAGCCAAGAAAACCAAGGAGGAAAAATGAGGACCCTAAAAGCGTTCTAATTGTTCCAAAGGAGAGAGGCACAAGCGCCATCGACGCCTTAGCTCAAGATCCTAGCGCTAATCCAAGGTCTATGAAGATCAGGAAGACAATCCTGTTCCCATCAGGGGCGGTGCTGGTGCAATGCGCCACTCAAGAGGCCGCCTCTCAACTTCGGGAGACAGTTGCAACCCACACCAAAGTGGGCCTCAAGAGAAAGACCACTCGAGCACCCGAAGCACGAATCCACGGAGTGCCCCAAGCCACAACAGTAGAAGAGCTACAGGAGGATGTTGAGGCAAAATATGGGGAAAAAGCAACGCAGATAACTTTCGTTCCATACCATGAAGAAAACACCCGTCGAAGAGGGCAGAAGCTGGCCATACTGGAGGTCACCTCTACATTATTGGAGAACATGAAGCGAACCCAAATAATTCAAGTTGGATGGGTACAATGCAGCGTAGCAACATCCCCACACTTCCAACGATGTGCCAAGTGCCACCTACTTGGCCATGGAGAAAAGCACTGCCAACTCGAGGAACGTGCTCCAACCCCAGACCCAAAGCAGCCATGCCTTGACTGCAGCGGGTACAACTGCACTCTCCGTCAAGCCAGATTACCAAGGTACCGACAGAGGACATCAGACCATCCGACTAACCATGGCTTATGCCCAACAAAAATGCGCCTGCGCCGCAAAATGGAAGCTGCAACGAGAGATAACAACACACCCACTTCTTCCAGCCTGATGGAGGTCAACGAGTCACAGGCCCAAGAAGCTGGTCTCGGGGCAGCAGTACGAATGGAATCCAACGCGCTCGCGGGAGGACGCGACCTTAGCATCAGCCATGACTGAGGACCCTACACCAATCATCCGCGCCCTGCAGTTTAACTGCAACCACGACGCCCGTGCTACTGATCTCTGCCTCGCCATTGCAGCAGAACGGGACGCACATGCGATCCTTCTCTCCGACCCGTACCCGGGACTGCAGGCACCAGGCTGGGGCATGCACTTCGGTCAGCGCGTAGCCCTTCTGGTGAGGAACTCGCTACCAGCCACACCCGTGAACATTAACCACCCGGAGGTGGTCGCGGTGAAGGCTGCGGGTACGTTGATCATCAGCGCATACTCTCCACCTAATGGCGACCTGGAAGGCTTACTCGAAGCCTGCCTTGCTGTGAGGCAGCTACATCCAGACACCCCATTCATTCTAGGTGGTGATCTGAACTGCACGACACAGTTAATTCCGGGAGAAGAATCAAATTCCAGAGGCCAACTCCTCGAGGAATTTCTCGTGCTGTCGGAGTCTCTGCTGTTGAACTCAGCATCGGCCACATGGGAACGCCTTTACCAGGGCCGACGCCTCACAGCAATTCTGGACTACACAATTGCGTCGGCTGGCCTGCAATCCCCACATTGGCAAGTCCTTCCAGAGGATTTCATGTCAGATCATCGCCTCATTTACTTCGAGTTCATCGTTGCGCCAAACCTGGCCGCTACAACGCCAACTGTGAAGAAAACTGACGCAGACCTGCTTTCGACGCTTATCTCTGAACTGCAGATCCCGTTAGAGGCACCACTTGACACACCCGCCGACATTGATGCGTTCACGGATCGACTTCAAGCCCAGCTGCGCGGAGCCTTGGACCAGGCTACCACCATTCAAACTCTTCCCTCACGCGTACGCTGGTGGACTCCCGCAGTCGCCATGCTCAAGAAAGCGTATGATCGGGCATGTAGACTGGCAAAGCGCCCACGCGCCAACCCTACTACGACCCTTATCTACTGCTGTGTACGAGCGGAAGTGCGAAAAGCTTACCGTCACGCCATCCAGAACGCTAAGAAAGCAGCTTGGAGGAACTTCTGCAACGACCCTAAGCTGTGGGGAAAACCATACACCGTTATGAAAAACCGAGTAACCGGTAGGCAGGGCACCGGCTTAATTACGGAAATCACAACGGAGGATGGCGAACAACTCACAGATCCGGACCAGGTTGCCGATTACTTGCTGACAGCGAAATTCCCAGCCGAAGACCCAGCGTACTTCACACCTCCACAGCCACAGACTGGAGCAGCTGGCCCGATGAGGCTAATCACGGTCAACGAGGTGAGTGACATCGTAAAGTCACTGAACAACAAAAAAGCGCCTGGCTGGGATGGCATCACCAACAAGGCTGTCAAAACGCTCCACCGTTATCACCCGGAGGTCCTCCCGAGGATGTTTAACGCGTGTCGAGCGGCTCAGCATTTCCCTACACCGTGGAAGCGAGGTGTTGCGGTGCTTATTCCAAAACCGGGGAAGGACAGTACCCGAGCCAGCGGTTTAAGACCGATCACGCTGCTGCCAACCATTGGCAAGGTCTTTGAGGTGACAATGCAGCAAGAGATCACACCACTCCTCGACCTACATCCTAACCAGTATGGGTTCCGGAAAGGGAGGTCGACTGAGCAAGCAATACACGAAGTGTTGGGAGCTATTGCCGATCTACAGTCGAAGTACGACATTGTTGCCGCCATCTCGCTGGATATAAAAGGCGCCTTCGACCACGCTCGCTGGTCCGTGATCATCGATCACTGCAGCGAGTCACAGGTCCCGTGGTACCTTACACGCCTGCTCCAGTCCTACTTCAACAACCGAGTCGTTTCGTTGAAGGGACATCAGCAGGAGCGACGCCTAGAACGTGGATGTCCCCAGGGTTCAGTACTGGGGCCCGTTCTATGGAATATCCAGTTCGACGCGATAATGGATCTCTTCCGAGACATGCCGGCTGTCCGAGCGTACTGCTACGCCGACGACACGCTGTTGCTGTAGGAGGCGATTCACCGCGCCACCTGAATGCCCACTCAGCCACTGCATCGCAACGCGTAATAGACTTCCTCGCAACCATGGTCTGGAGCTTAACGCTGCAAAAACCGAAGCAATCATCTACGATCGCCGGCCCAACATCCGCCGCCTGCGTGTCGGATGCACCAACGTCCAAGTCGGAGACCAAATCATCGGGCGCAACGTACGCTGACGTACCTCGGCGTTGTCTTGGACGACCGCAACAAATTCGACGACCACGTCAAATACATCGTCGAAAAATCGGAGCGCTACCTTCCCATTTTACGGCGATCTGCCAAAACACGTTTGGGTACTCTAGCTGGGCAAGGAAGACGATGTTCGAAGGAACAATAGGCGCTCTTTTCCGCTATTGCTCCAGCGTGTTCCACCATCGTTTGTACACGGCAAAGAACAAGCCCTTGGTCCAGCGTCTGTGGCGGACAGCGGCGATTATAGCAGCCCGGCTATATCGCACAGTTGGACACGACGCTGCCACCTTGATGCAAGAATGGCACCGCTCCAACTTCAAACCACAGAGCAAGCCATACTCTGGTATGTGAAGGAAGGCAGACCAGCACCATGTTACTGGCACCTCCCCCAGCTTACCACAGCAAATATGCCACTCTCCGGAATCCGCGAGGCATTCCATAATGCAACGCTCCGTAGATGGCAGAACTGTGGCAGGAGAGTACTCAAGCGAGGTGGACCCACGCGCTCATCCCTGATGTAGCTGCGTACATCGCCTCTCCAATGACGCTGGATTTCATGCTGGCACAAGCGATCTCTGGCCACGGATGCTTTGGTTCGTACCTGCATCTAAGATGCCGTCGACGATCGCCAGCATGCCGATGCGGCAGTGTGGAGGAAACGCCGCAACACGTATTTGAGGAATGCCCGCGGACTGCGCGCGGCAGGCCCCTGCCGCCAATCCAGCCGCAGATCCCCGAACACGCTGCATACCTCACTGGAGTTATGCAGCAACTATGGGAAGAGGAACGCGCTCTACCCCTTGCGCGGCTGTAAGGGATACAGCCGCGCACATAACAAGCTCTCCGTCGTCGCTTTGTAAACCCGAGCCCACTGCGAGAGACAACTCCGCAGTGTGTGACGGTGAGCTTTGTGAGGATGGAGAGGTGGTTATGGCTATGCCACTTGAGTGGCATTGCCATAGCACCACCATATAGCAGAACGGAGGAAGCGGATCGAAGGCAAGGTAGGCACAGCCCGTAAAACCTTCGCTAGTAGTGAAGCGACCCCCGTTCTGAACGGTGGTGGGTTAGAATCCCACCACCCACCGTCCAATACGTCCGTTGGCCAGTGAAGAACCCTGAACAGGGGGCCTTACACCGAGGGATTCAACGCCCCGACTGATCGCCGGAACTAACTACATTAGTTAATGTTAAGTTAGCTTATGTAGATTAAGTTGTTTAGGCAGCACTATATAATTAAATTAACTAAATATGTTACTTTAGTCTAAATTATACTAAGTACTCTTCATTATTAATTACACAAATTTATTTTTTCTGTAATTAAGTATAAGAATCGAGAAACTTGTCGCGCTTCAAAACAGCTGTACAACCGTCCAAGGTTTTCCACCGCTCCGGCAGGCGGTGGTTTTTAGCCCAGGTCGGTTTACTAAATTTACATTAAATTATATTACGCGTGCAAGCCGGATTGCACGTGATAAGGACCTTGCCCTGTGGGCTGTTGTTTCCCTGAAAAACCATTACTGGTAGAAGGGTGCAGCAGCACACAGCCACTTCTGGATCCCCATATTCCAAATAAATTTCCCCCACCGGGTAAGTCCGGATTGGGGTACCCAAAAAAAAAAAAAAAAAAAGGTTAGGTTAGGTTAGGTTAGGTTAGGTTAGGTTAGGTTAGGTTAGGTTAGGTTAGGTTAGGTTAGGTTAGGTTAGGTTAGGTTAGGTTAGGTTAGGTTAGGTTAGGTTAGGTTAGGTTAGGTTAGGTTAGGTTAGGTTAGGTTAGGTTAGGTTAGGTTAGGTTAGGTTAGGTTAGGTTAGGTTAGGTTAGGTTAGGTTAGGTTAGGTTAGGTTAGGTTAGGTTAGGTTAGGTTAGGTTAGGTTAGGTTAGGTTAGGTTAGGTTAGGTTAGGTTAGGTTAGGTTAGGTTAGGTTAGGTTAGGTAGGTTAGGTTAGGTTAGGTTAGGTTAGGTTAGGTTAGGTTAGGTTAGGTTAGGTTAGGTTAGGTTAGGTTAGGTTAGGTTAGGTTAGGTTAGGTTAGGTTAGGTTAGGTTAGGTTAGGTTAGGTTAGGTTAGGTTAGGTTAGGTTAGGTTAGGTTAGGTTAGGTTAGGTTAGGTTAGGTTAGGTTAGGTTAGGTTAGGTTAGGTTAGGTTAGGTTAGGTTAGGTTAGGTTAGGTTAGGTTAGGTTAGGTTAGGTTAGGTTAGGTTAGGTTAGGTTAGGTTAGGTTAGGTTAGGTTAGGTTAGGTTAGGTTAGGTTAGGTTAGGTTAGGTTAGGTTAGGTTAGGTTAGGTTAGGTTAGGTTAGGTTAGGTTAGGTTAGGTTAGGTTAGGTTAGGTTAGGTTAGGTTAGGTTAGGTTAGGTTAGGTTAGGTTAGGTTAGGTTAGGTTAGGTTAGGTTAGGTTAGGTTAGGTTAGGTTAGGTTAGGTTAGGTTAGGTTAGGTTAGGTTAGGTTAGGTTAGGTTAGGTTAGGTTAGGTTAGGTTAGGTTAGGTTAGGTTAGGTTAGGTTAGGTTAGGTTAGGTTAGGTTAGGTTAGGTTAGGTTAGGTTAGGTTAGGTTAGGTTAGGTTAGGTTAGGTTAGGTTAGGTTAGGTTAGGTTAGGTTAGGTTAGGTTAGGTTAGGTTAGGTTAGGTTAGGTTAGGTTAGGTTAGGTTAGGTTAGGTTAGGTTAGGTTATTAGGTTAGGTTAGGTTAGGTTAGGTTAGGTTAGGTTAGGTTAGGTTAGGTTAGGTTAGGTTAGGTTAGGTTAGGTTAGGTTAGGTTAGGTTAGGTTAGGTTAGGTTAGGTTAGGTTAGGTTAGGTTAGGTTAGGTTAGGTTAGTTAGGTTAGGTTAGGTTTAGGTTAGGTTAGGTTAGGTTAGGTTAGTTAGGTTAGGTTAGGTTAGGTTAGGTTAGGTTAGGTTAGGTTAGTTAGGTTAGGTTAGTNAATGTGGATATACAACCACTGACAGCCGAATTACGGGTTAAATATTACGCAGTCAAAATGAAACTGGAATGATAAATGCTCATGCTTGCCATTCCTGGAGATTGGAGTGAGGAGCAGGAAGAGAGATATAAGAAATTGACCGAGAGATAGAACCACTTTCCGAGGAATACTATAAAACTCCTAGAGAATAATCTAGAAGAAATTAAGAAGAAATACGAAGAAACACATAAAGAGGAAATGAAATTACTTCAAAATAAAAACAAGAGTTTTTTGCTCAAAATCAAAATTTAAAAAATTCCAACAGTAAACTGAAAGACGAAGTGAAACGATTGAAGATGTGTAACTCTACACTAAGTAAACAAGTAGACGAACTACACAAAGAAAAGAAAGAAAATGAAGAAAATGCAAAGCGCTGGAAGAAAAGGCGAAAGCCAACGACCAAGCTAAGAAGGAAAATAAAAAAACTAAAAAGAATAATGCTCAAATTGAAACCACAATTCCTATGTTACAAACATATGCTAATGTAACTAAAAAACAAGCTATCATACCAAACCATATCTCTTACGAAAAGAGAACTCTTGTCATTAAGAGCAACGATAAAACAAATGCGATGAAAAAACTGATAAAACTGCCCATTCACAAAGCTGATATAAAACTTGAGGGTAAAAAAGTCAAAGAGAACGGCTCTGTCATTCTGCACTTTGCTAGTGAGGATGATAGGAATGAGATGAAAGGTCTGCTGGATGCTAATAGCCACCTTAACTTGGAAACACAATCTTCTCAACCCGAACCTGCTAGGGTACAAATTCATAATATTGATGAGGACTACGGCAAAGAAGATATCATCGACGCTATCGAATTAGCTACTGGGGAGAAACCGCAATGGTTGACCCTCCGTAACTACAGAAATTCTCACGGACAAAATGCTCATTACATGTTCTAGTCCAACACAGTATCGTAAGTTGATGGAAAGAAATAAACTCCAGATTTTGTACAGTGTCTGTACCATAAAGACATATATCGCCGTAAAACGTTGCAGTCACTGTGGCATGATTGGCCACAAACATCAGCCAGACCTAAACAAACCCTGTAGGAAAGAGAAATACGTGGAGAAACAGAACGGCCCCTGTGTGTGCTGCGTAAATTACAATGAGAGACAGAAAAACATTAAATTGAAAGTCGACGTCAATCATTCAATATGGGACAAAAAGTGCCCAGCTTACATTAAAGAGAAGGAAAGAATTTTCAACCGAACTGATTATGGCTCACAATGTGAGGTAGATAAAATGTAACCAGCTCTTTCCAAATCAAGAATCCGAACGCAAGGTAGGCACAGCCCGTAAACCCTTCGCTAGTAGTGAGGATAACTGGAGAACGAGAGAATAACGTCTTGTAATCAAAAACCACATCGTTGTATATGTTTTGAAACGTATTGTGACTGTACTTGTGTGCATAAAATTACAAATATATGTCTGTATATAATATGTATAATATGCATATTCATATGTAATATTGATGTTTTGTGACCTTGCCCCTCACACACCTCCTCCCTGGGCTGGGGGTGGGGATGGGGGGGATACTGGGGTATGATGAAAAACCGACGAGGTAAAAATCTGCCCTGGGTCCCTCCATGCCTCATCACACCCTGGGTGGATGGCTGTGGCTGAGCAAAAAATGTATCCCCATATTAACAATAAATTAGCCCCATCTCGAAGTGGGAACTGGGGAACCCGGAAAAAAAAAAAAAAAAAAAAAAAAAAAAAAAAAAAAAAAAAAAAAAAAGGTTAGGTTAGGTTAGGTTAGGTTCCAGCCCCCCCGGGGCCCACCGGACACCACCTTAGTCTTTTTTAAGACTAGGGGTTCGGAGGATCCCAACGGAGCAACATGCGACACTTTCCTTGGAAAGTTATATGTGATGTCTCACTTATGTGCGCTCACACTAGCCTCTGTTGTTCCTACACTGTCTGCAACCTTATCGTGGTGGGCTGGTTTAAGTGGAACAGCTTGTCGAGGTACTTACTTAAGGAAATCCTTAGGTAAGAGCCGATTGACAGTTGGGAAACGAACCAATGGCAGATGGTGGCACCTGGATTCCCACCAGGTGTGGTCTCTCCCCATTCCCTAAGTGATCCTATCCCCTTCTAGCTTGGGGGGCTCACTCTGTCGACGGGTCACAGCTAGTTTCATAGTAGTGACTCTAGATGGAGGGTCCTCCCCCACGTCTAGGAGATGTAACGTCTTATCCACCCGGGTCTCTGCGGTGTATGGAGGCTCATCCCAACCCTATCCTCAAACGTTGTTATTCCTTAATTCCCCTTCAGCTGTCGGTGACCATGGGTTACGCACTTCTTTGGCTTGTTGGGGTTACGTACTCCACTGTTCTCAGTGTTTTCACGTCCCTCTCGCCAAGTCTTCGCGTCCATGGGTTTCTCCCGGCTCAAGGCGCATGGAATTCGAGGTACAAAGGGAGGCATGGTAGCCACCTGTAACCTACCTAGGTTTGTACCTTTGAGCCATGCGTAACAGTTTGTGGGTATCTAAAACCCTCCTCAACTTCCTAGCCGTGTGGAAGTTTACTCGCATTACCAGCGAGGTTTGGGTGGGAGAACCACCTCTACGTGAGACCTGTAGATACCTGCCGACCTCTACAGTATATAGGCCCTCTGCAGCACGCGTGCGCTCTACTGCAGTTGTATCCAGTTCGCCGGTACTCGTGGGAACAAATATGGATTCTGAAACACAAAAACCCCCCTCCACCGACCAGACCTCACCGACGGACGGACGAAGCAGCGTCCCCGGTGTTGTATCATCTGCACCACAACCGCAATTCGATGCAACTGAATTCTTGGCCAGAAATGCGCCACCACTTCCAAAGTTTAAGCCTCAGACAAAGTCACAGAAGAAAGCCCGTGATTGGATGAGACTTTGGGATTTATCAGCTGAAGACCTGCCATTCAACTATGTTACGGAACAGCTACCAACTGAGAACTCAACCGATTACAGGAAGCGTAGGGTTAAGGAAGGACTAGCCCTAACGCACTACGTACAAGAACTGGAAAGGGAGAAGAACACCCAAAACCCAAGGAAGAATAAGAAGAAGAAGAAATCATCAACATCAACCCCACCAACCACGGATCTGGCAAGTAGATCAGAGGCTTCAGCGCCACTCGCCAATATCATCTTGGACTCGGAAATGGATGTGGAGACGGAGACAGATAACTATATCTCAGATATCTCAGATATCTCAGATATTGAGGACGAAATCCCCACCTACTACGTGTCAAACCAACCTGCTCCAGATGACAAGAAGAGGACATCCAACCCTGTTGAAGAGGACAAGAAGAGGACACCCAACCCTGATGAAGAACCTAGCAGGAAGAAAATGAAGACTACCCACCACGTAACACTGAGAGCATTACAGCAGCAAGTAGCTGCTCTCACAGAAGAACTGAAGAATGAAAAACGCAAGCGGGCTGAGCTTGAGATGCAGGTTGCAGCACTGAAGCTCGCCGCGGCAACTAAAAAATCTCCTCCCCTTCCATCGCAAATAATTGCTGCTCCTCCTCCTCCTTCAGGACTAGGTCCCATCAACGCAGACTCTGAGTCACGGCTCATGGAAAGAATACAGCGGATGGTGCAGGAGACATTGCAAAATGTCCTCCCCGCCTTCAAGAACCGCTCAACGTCCTCAGCCTCTAAACAAGGACCTCAAAGTCAGCAGACATCTCGGCAACAACAAGAACCCACCACACGGAAACAAACAACAAATCCTTGCTCTACAGCACCACCACCACCACCCAGCAGCAGCAGCAGCAGCAGCAGTAGCAGAAGCAGCAACAACTTCAGCGAACACAGCAGCAGCAACGGTACAACAAACCTATGCTACTATTGTGAGACAACAACACCGCAAACCAAAAGGTAAAACTGCCCCGCCAGGACAGCCTAAGGAAAAATCACCAACAAGAAACAACGCTACAACCAACTTCACCTTCTCCATCCCGAATATCCGAGAAGTTGAGGGCGATCTGTTTGAAGCTGACCCAGGAAGTGCACTAGCCCACTGCGTTGGATCGGACTTCTGCATGGGTGCTGGCATTGCCACGGAGTTTCGCGCACGATACGGAGGAGTAGAAGAACTACGAGCCCAAGAGAAGGCTGTTGGCGAGGTAGCTACCCTTCACCGTAATGAGAAGGTGATATTTTACCTAATCACCAAGAGGAATAGCGATGGAAAACCTCGGATACCCGCTATTGCTAAGACCTTAGCTGCTCTTCGAGCGCACTGCGACGAACTGAGCATCAAGAAGTTAGCAATTCCTCGATTGGCATGCGGCTTAGATGGAAAGCCTTGGTCACTTATTGCACCGATGATAGAGCATGCATTCACTGGCTCCCAAACGCAAGTCACGGTGTACCACCTACCAGATACAAACTCTCAGGCTACATGGACAAAGGTAAAGAGCCGCCGCAGCAGACGTAAAGAGAAGAAGAAAAAACCGAACCAGAACCAACAACAAGCAACCTTGCCCAAGCCTGCTTCATCAAAGCGAAGACGGACAAGGAAACCAAAACCACCGACATCAGATGGCGTTCTCATCATTCCACGAGCACAAGGAACTAACGTACTACAAGCTCTGCAGCAAGATGTAAAGCTAGATCCCCGTCAAGCGCGAATCAAACGTACAGTTTCATTCCCTTCAGGGGCAGTGCTGGTCCGATGTGCTGATGAAACTTCTGCCATAAAGTTGCGTGAGGCTGTCTCAGCTAATGAGCTCGTGGCTCCCAAAGCCCGACTAACACTTACACCTGAGGCCCGCTTCCACGGAGTACCCATTAGCACCACTGAGGAGCAGTTCCAACAAGACCTACAGGATAAATATGGCACCAGAGCCGATTCAGTCATATTTGTATCATATAGACCAGATGTTCAGCAGCGCCAGGGAACAAAGCTTGCAGTAGTGAAAGCATCACCTATGCTTCATGAAAGCATAAAACGCTCACCAGTTCTACAGGTGGGTTGGTACCGCTGCGTGGCTAGTACCTCACCCGTACCTTACCGTTGTAGACGTTGCCATCTCTTAGGACATCGAGAGAAATTCTGCGAGGGCCCAACAGAGACACCACCACCAACCAACAAGGAATCTTGTCTGGACTGCCAGAGGCACAACGAGAGACTTAAGCTGGCAGGCATCCGAAAACCACGTCTCAGACCAGTCAACCACCAGACCAATCACGGATCATGTCCAACAAAACAGCGGATTCTATGGAAGCTGAGAGCTGCATCAGTAGCAACTACATCTCCTGCTCCGACCAGTATCTCCAGCACTCCCAGGTCCGCTCCATTACCCAGGCTGATGGAGATAGCCGTGGATGCACCAGCCACACATGGCTGAAGAACATCATCCCACACTACGAGCGCTCCAGCTCAACGCCAATCACGACGCAAGGGCAACGGACCTCTGCCTAGCCTTTGCTGCAAAGCACAGTGCGCAAGTCGTGATTCTCGCCGACCCATACCTCCGACATGGACGCATTCAGGCACCTGGCTGGAAAGCGTACATCAAAGAGAGAGCAGCACTCTTGGTACGTGACTATATGGCCGTCACACCAATCAACGTGAACCATGCTGATGTCGTTGGTGCAAGGGTAGCGGGAATAACTTTCCTTAGCCTCTACTCTCCACCAAATGGGAACCTGCAAGATGCGCTTCAAAAATGTTTAGACTTTCGCGAAGCGCACCCAAACGATCCCTTGGTTCTAGCAGGTGACCTGAATTGTACAACCCAACTCGTTCCTGGATGCGTGACGAACGACCGTGGTCTATTCCTGGAGGAATACGTCGCTGCATCGGGGTCAGTTATCCTCAATGACGGAGCAATAACATGGGAGCGCAGTTATCTAGGTCGCATCCTCACCTCAGTCCTCGACTACACAATCGCCTCGGTTGAAGTGCACGCAACTGACTGGAGAGTGCTGAAGAACGAAGACTGCATGTCGGATCACCACCTAATTAGTTTTACCATCACCACGGCAAGTGTGGCACAAGAGCCAACATTCAAGAAAACAGACAGCACAGTTCTCCTACAGAAGATACGCGAAATGGAGTTAAACCCTGCAGCAAACCTGGACAGTGCAGCTGCTGTCGATGAGTATACTGAGTATCTCACAGCTCAACTCCAGGATGCCCTTCGCCAGGCAACGACCATCTCAACGTTTCCAGCCTCAGTACGCTGGTGGACTCCGACACTGGAAACGTTAAAAGTTGCCCTTAATCGCATAAATCGTCGCATGAAGCGCTGCCCGGACAACCTCGAAAGGAGGCTCCTGCGACTGGTTAAAGTAGCGATCCGCCGAGAATACCGCCAGGCGATCGTTACCGCTAAACAAAACTCCTGGAGGAGTTTTTGTGAAAGCGAACGGGTATGGGGTCGCCCGTACCATGCGATTAAGAACAAGGCATCGGGCAGAACCCGCGCAAGCGTACCATCACTTCTCATTACCGAGGACGAACGTCGATTGACTGACCCAGATGAGGTAGCCCACCACCTTCTGAACTGCAAGTTCCCACGCGATCCAGACCCGGAGGCCATAGTCGCGTTGCAGCCTGGAGGTGTTGCTGGCCCTAGACGTGCGGTCACAATCGACGAGGTCAGTGCCATCGTCAAGACCCTCAACAACAAGAAGGCACCTGGTTGGGATGGGATTACAAATAAGGCGGTGAAAAGCCTTCACCGTAGTCACCCACAACTCCTTCCAAAGTTGTTCTCTGCGTGCCTGGAGGTACAACACTTCCCGACGGTATGGAAGAAAGGAGTGGTAGTCCTCATCCCAAAACCGGGAAAAGACACGAGTCGACCCGATGGCCTGCGGCCTATCACACTTCTCCCTACCCTGGGGAAAGTGCTAGAAGCTATCCTAGCGACTGAGATGGACGCAGTGGTGAACCTCCACCCAAACCAGTTCGGGTTCCGCGCAGGCCGTAGCACGGAGCAGGCTGTGCACGCGGTGCTGGAGGCAGCTGAGGAGCTGAAACCCACGTATGACCAAGTAGCCATCGTGTCGCTGGACATCTGTGGAGCGTTTGATAACGCAAGGTGGGTCGAGATCTTGATGCAAGGAGCACTCCAATGTCTCCCATGGTATCTGCTCAGTACGCTGAAAAGCTACTTCACCAATCGGGTGGTGAGCATACAAGGCCATGCCGCAACACGTCATCTCGAGAGAGGGTGCCCCCAAGGATCGGTACTTGGGCCCCTGCTGTGGAACATGCAGTTCGACAAGATACTCGACCACCTGTGGCCGTTACCCTGGGTGCGGGCATTCTGCTATGCCGACGACACTGTGCTGTTGGTAGGAGCAGATTCGCCTCGCCAACTTTTGGAGCGTACGGCCACCTCCACTAACCAGGTCATCGCCTTTCTTGCCAGTCGAGGACTCCGACTGAATGAGGGTAAATCCGAAGCGATCGTTTTGGATCATCGTCCAGGCCCTGTTAAGCACAACTACCCGTGCTCCGTACAGGTTGTGAAACAACAGTCAGGACCACACGTACCCTGACTTACCTCGGTGTTGTGATCGATGAAGGTTGCGTTGGGACGCGCACATCGATTACATCATCAGGAAAGCAGAGAGGTACCTCCCAATGCTGACGGCAATCTGCCACAACACCTACGGGTACTCATGCTGGGCTCGTCGTATCATGTACCAAGGTACGATTGGTGCCCTGTTTCAGTACTGCAGTAGTGTGTTCTATCCCCGCCTCTTCACCCATGCGAACCAGGTCAAGCTTAACCGTTTACTTCGCAGAGCATCGGTGAACGCGGGACGACTATATAGCAGCACTGGAAGCCAAGCTAGTGCTGTTATAGCCAGACTTCTGCCCTTCCATTTTCCCGCAGCAGAACGTGGACTGCTGTGGTTGATTACAAATGGTAAGGAGGTAGCAGACTTTCTCCACTACCCACCACTAGCCCCGGATGTGGACGTCGCTACTGCTAAGCGACTCCTCCGTGAAGTCTCCCTCGCAGAGTGGCAACGAGTCTGGCAGGCAGATAATACAGCGGCCTGGACGCACCGCATTATCCCGGAGATTCGCCCCTACTTCAACTCCCAAGGAGGCGATCCAGACTTTTGGCTTGGGCAAGCCTTGTCTGGTCATGGGTGCTTCGGCGCGTACCTACACCTGCGCCGAAGGAGAGAGACCCCCACATGCCGTTGTGGTAATCAGCGAGAAGACGCTGCACACATCTTCACAGAATGTGGGTTGTTTGCAGCAGGTCGGCCACCAGACCCTCTTCTCGCGACAAACGAAGAGCACGCTTCGTATATGCGTGCTTGCGTGCGACAGCTCTGGGCCGAAGAGCAGCACACGCAGCGGCGACAGCGGCTACCTGCTCCTCGTCTGTAAGCCGCCATCACCCATGAACTCCGGGAAATGCCAGGTTCCCGAGATTTCTTTTCCAGCAACCCCCCTCACCTGCTCGGCAAGCATCCGAACCCTTTAGCGAGAGACATCTCCGCGGAGGTAGTAGTGAGCCGAGCAACAGAGGAAGCACGCTGAGGTATGCTCCAAGTATCCGAAGGCAAGGTAGGCACAGCCCGTAAAACCTTCGCCAGTAGTGAGGAGCATAGCCGAAGCACCCCTCCAAACTAATAAAAGATTTTCTTACAGCGACCCCCTCACACGCGAGGCAAGCATCCGAACCCTTTAGCGAGAGACATCTCCGCGGAGGTAGTAGTGAGCCTTGCGACCGAGGAAGCACGCCTGGTATGTTCCAAGTATCCGAAGGCAAGGTAGGCACAGCCCGTAAAACCTTCGCCAGTAGTGAGGAGCATAGCCGTGGCACAATGGGAACCCGATACCCCACTAATCTGTTTTTATTTATTCTTTTACAGATCCACCAAACACCAGTTGAGCTCCTGACTCCTGGACTACCGAGTCCCCACGAAGACGTCGCCCCAACTGATCGCCGGAACTAACTACATTAAGTAATGTTAAGTTAGTTCTAAGTAGATTAAGTTGTCCGATAATATTAGTACTCTTCTTGTATAATTCAAAAAATTTATTTTTCTGTAATTATATAAGAATCGAGGAAATTGTCGCCAAAACTATTATGTACAACCGGCCAAGGTTTTCCACTGTTTCGGCAGACAGTGGTTTTTAGCCCAGGTCGGTTTACTTAATAAATAACCGCTTTTCAAATTATGCATGCTACCGGTAGCATGCGATAAGATCCTTTGCCCTGAACTTATGCATATGTTGTATCGTATTGTACTTATGTGTTCATAGTCTATGTATACAATAAAGATCCATTGTAAACAATATTAGTCCAATTGTAATAATATGTTACCTTACGCACTCACACACCTCCTCCCTGGGCTGGGGGTGGGGATGGGGGATTCTGGGTATGATGAAAAACCGACGAGGTAAAAATCTGCCCTGGGTCCCTCCATGCCTCATCACACCCCTGGGTGGATGGCTGTGGCTGAAAAATTGTATCCCCCATATTACATAATAAATTAGCCCCATCCGCAAGTGGGAATTGGGGAACCCTGAAAAAAAAAAAAAAAAAAAAAAAAAAAAAAAAAAAAAAAAAAAAAAAAAAAAAAAAAAAAGGTTAGGTTAGCCTCTGTTGTTCCTACACTGTCTGCAACCTTATCGTGGTGGGCTGGTTTAAGTGGAACAGCTTGTCGGGGTACTTACTTAAGGAAATCCTTAGGTAAGAGCCTATTGACAGTTGGGAAACGAACCAATGGCAGATGGTGGCACCTGGATTCCCACCAGGTGTGGTCTCTCCCCATTCCCTAAGTGATCCTATCCCCTTCTAGCTTGGGGGGCTCACTCTGTCGACGGGTCACAGCTAGTTTCATAGTAGTGACTCTAGATGGAGGGTCCTCCCCCACGTCTAGGAGATGTAACGTCTTATCCA
This sequence comes from Phenacoccus solenopsis, assembly GCA_009761765.1. Lineage (NCBI taxonomy): Eukaryota > Metazoa > Arthropoda > Insecta > Hemiptera > Pseudococcidae > Phenacoccus > Phenacoccus solenopsis. The sequence continues at coordinate 62,079 of VFXL01000434.1, read as the reverse complement.
CCCGGGTCTCTGCGGTGTATGGAGGCTCATCCCAACCCTATCCTCAAACGTTGTTATTCCTTAATTCCCCTTCAGCTGTCGGTGACCATGGGTTACGCACTTCTTTGGCTTGTTGGGGTTACGTACTCCACTGTTCTCAGTGTTTTCACGTCCCTCTCGCCAAGTCTTCGCGTCCATGGGTTTCTCCCGGCTCAAGGCGCATGGAATTCGAGGTACAAAGGGAGGCATGGTAGCCACCTGTAACCTACCTAGGTTTGTACCTTAGAGCCATGCGTAACAGTTTGTGGGTATCTAAAACCCTCCTCAACTTCCTAGCCGTGTGGAAGTTTACTCGCATTACCAGCGGGGTTTGGGTGGGAGAACCACCTCTACGTGAGACCTGTAGATACCTGCCGACCTCTACAGTATATAGGCCCTCTGCAGCACGCGAGCGCTCTACTGCAGTTGTATCCAGTTCGCCGGTACTCGTGGGACCAAGTATGGAACTGAACACAAAACAACCCCCCCCAACTCTGGATGGATCGCCTCCTGTTACCGACGCCAGCGGTACCCGAGGTGTAGGCACTGGCAAAAACCGAAACGAAATCACTGATGCAGAATTTGATGTCGAAGGATTTTTAGCGAAGAACGTCATCCGTGGTGGACCCGCTTTCAAACCTCCGACCAAATCGCAGAAGAAGAATCGCCTTAACATGAAGTTACTTGGTATCGAAATCGACGATTTGCCATTTTCGTATACCGAGGAACGACTGGAAGGCGAATCCAACAACGCCTACATGTCGCGCAGGGTTATAGAAGGGCAAACCCTAACGCAATATCTTGAAGCCCTAATGAAGGAGCGCAGAGAAGAGGCCAGCGGACTTCCGAAGCTGTCCATGCAAGGCTCTTCTTCCACTGCAACCCGCGAACGGATCACCAACCAGGGAATGGACATGGACACGGAACTGCAACCGAAACCATCCCAGCTTACCCTTGGCAATCGGAAGAGACCAATTGTGGTGTTTAGTGCCAAAGGGAAGAAACCTAAAAAGCAGGATGAAGTGGAAGCCCTGAAGGAACAGGTTGCAGCACTGACGGAACAGTTGAAGGAGGAGAGAAGAAGACGAGCTGCTCTAGAGCTGAAGATCGCCTCCTTCACCCCACTTCCGTCAATTACCGCACCACTGTCGCCACGACCAAAAACCCGATCTCCCGCATCTACCGCGCCTGCCGCGTCTTCCGCGCCTGCCGCGTCTTCCGCGCCTTCTGCACCCGCCACGCCTTTCGCCCCCGTTGCGATATCCGCATCTCCCGCGCTTCCAGTATCTTCCGCGCTCGCCGCGTCTTCCGCGCCCTCTACATCCTCTTCCACAGTCTTCTCCGCGCTTCCAACAATGTCGACATCAACGACGCTCGCCTCGCTGTCGACACCAGCGTTTGGTCGTTCGGCAACGCTATCAGAAGAGGCTCTCCTTTGCCGCATTCAGGAAATGGTTCGTGAAGCCATTAAGGGCATCATTCCTGCAGCACAAAGAGCACCGGAAAAACCGCCGTCAAGACAAAGACCGCAACAAAAGCCTGCTACAGAGAAGTCCCAGACAAGCCAATTGGGAACGTACTCCAGCGCAGTGAAGTCACCGGCATCATCGTCGAAGAAGAAAGAAAAGGAATTCCCAAGGACGAAGACTACCAGCGCAAACTCCACAGGAAATGCTCCTCAAGGAAGTGCCAGTACAAATGAGCAGAATCTCGTAGAGGTGGAAGGAGATCTCTTCAGTGCTCCCCCTTCGAGTGCTCTGGCCCACTGTGTGAGTGCTGATTTCCACATGGGAGCGGGAATCGCATTAGAATTCCGTCGTCGCTTTGGACGGACTCACGAACTCCTTGCTCAGGGGAAAAAGGTTGGAGAGGTTGCAACCCTGATATCAAGAAGGCGGCCAATCTTCTATCTTATAACCAAAGAAAGAAGCAACGGCAAACCAAAAATCTCCAATATGCAGAAAGCCCTTCATTCCTTGAGAAGAGAATGCGACGAAAGGGGTGTTCAGCATCTCGCCATACCAAGGCTTGGCTGTGGACTGGATAAAAAGCCATGGAGCCTGATTGGTCCAATGGTGGAAGCAGCCTTCAAAGGAAGCAAGGTGCACATCACAGTGTTCTCCAATGGAACAGCTGCGCTAATGGAAACACCATCACATCCATCAACGAACGCACCAGTAGAACCAACCAGGAAACCAGCCCCCGCTCGGGACCAAGGAAACATGGAATGGACAAAAGTCGCAAAACGGAAACGCGGCAAGAAGAAAGGAAAGAAGAAGAATATCCCCATCCCATCTACCCCAAAGCAACAACGCACGAGCAAAGCCACACGCCTGAGGAACCCGGATCCAAGAGGCTTGCTGGTGGTGCCACGCGAGAAGGGTGTCAACGCTCTGCAAGCCCTTCAAAGCGATCGCTCCATAAATCCACGTACAATGGGCATTATGCAGACGATACCATTCCCCTCGGGAGCAGTACTGGTGCGCTGCGCCAATCAAGAGGCTGCTTCCCGCATGAGGAATGTTATCACCGAGCACCAACTCGTTGCAGCCAAGAGTACAGTTGCTCGAGCCCCAGAAGTACGCATCATGGCATAGCAGATGCCACCACGGTAGATGAACTGCAGGCTGACATCCTGCACAAATATAAAAAGGAAGCAGTCAGCATTACCTTCGTCCCCTATCGAGAGGATCTGATCCGTCGCCAAGGACAGAAACTCGCTGTGTTAGAAGTTACTGCTGAAATGCTGGAGGACATGAAGAGATCACCTTCACTCCAGGTTGGCTGGCTGAGATGCACAGTGGATACGACGCCGCGCATTCCTAGATGCAACAGATGTTCTCTGCTTGGCCATAAAGAGAAGAACTGCACCAACAAGGATAGCGTCTCCCTCTCATCTGTGGACCCAAAACAACCATGCTTGGATTGTCACGCATACAACGAGAGCCTTCGAGCAGCCAAACTCCCAAGGTACCGAAGACGCCCAGAAAACCATCCCACGAACTCTCGTGAATGTCCCACAAAAATGCGCTTCTACAGGAAGAAAGAAGCGTCAATTCGCACCCTCCGTGTACCCAGCTCAGCTCCACTGCCCGCCTTGATGGAGGTAGCCATGGATGTTCCGCCGGAAGGAGTGGTTAATGCAGAACCCTTACATGGCTGAACACCGCACATTGCATGCGCTCCAGCTTAATGCTAATCACGACGCAAGGGCAACGGACCTCTGCCTAGCCTTTGCTGCAAAGCACAGTGCGCAAGTCGTGATTCTCTCCGACCCATACCTCCAACATGGACGCATCCAGGCACCTGGCTGGAAAGCGTACATCAAAGAGAGAGTAGCGCTCTTGGTACGTGACTATATGGCCGTCACACCAATCAACGTGAACCATGCTGATGTCGTTGGTGCAAGGGTAGCGGGAACAACTTTCCTTAGCCTCTACTCTCCACCAAATGGGAACCTGCAAGATGCGCTTCAAAAATGTTTAGACTTTCGCGAAGCGCACCCAAATGATCCCTTGGTTCTAGCAGGTGACCTGAATTGTACAACCCAACTCGTTCCAGGATGCGTGACGAATGACCGTGGTCTATTCCTGGAGGAATACGTCGCGGCATCAGGGTCAGTTATCCTCAATGACGGAGCAATAACATGGGAGCGCAGCTATCTAGGTCGCATCCTCACCTCAGTCCTCGACTACACAATCGCCTCGGTTGAAGTGCACGCAACTGACTGGAGAGTGCTGAAGAACGAAGACTGCATGTCGGATCACCACCTAATTAGTTTTACCATCACCACTGCAAGTGTGGCACAAGAGCCAACATTCAAGAAAACGGACAGCACAGTTCTCCTACAGAAGATACGCGAAATGGAGTTAAACCTTGCAGCAAACCTGGACAGTGCAGCTGCCATCGATGAGTATACTGAGTATCTCACAGCTCAACTCCAGGATGCCCTTCGCCAGGCAACGACCATTTCAACGTTTCCAGCCTCAGTACGATGGTGGACTCCGACACTGGAAACGTTAAAAGTTGCCCTTAATCGCATAAATCGTCGTATGAAGCGCTGCCCAGACAACTTCGAAAGGAGGCTTCTGCGACTGGTTAAAGTAGTGATCCGCCGAGAATACCGCCAGGCGATCGTTACCGCTAAACAAAACTCCTGGAGGAGTTTTTGTGAAAGCGAACGGGTATGGGGTCGCCCGTACCATGCGATTAAGAACAAGGCATGGGCAGAACCCGCGCAAGCGTACCATCACTTCTCATTACCGAGGACGAACGTCGACTGACGATCCAGATGAGGTAGCCCACCACCTTCTGAACTGCAAGTTCCCACGCGATCCAGACCCGGAGGCCATAGTCGCGTTGCAGCCTGGAGGTGTTGCTGGCCCTAGACGTGCGGTCACAATCGACGAGGTCAGTGCCATTGTCAAGACCCTCAACAACAAGAAGGCACCTGGTTGGGATGGGATTACAAATAAGGCGGTGAAAAGCCTTCACCGTAGCCATCCACAGCTCCTTCCAAAGTTGTTCTCTGCGTGCCTGGAGGTACAACACTTCCCGACGGTATGGAAGAAAGGAGTGGTAGTCCTCATCCCAAAACCGGGAAAAGACACGAGTCGACCAGATGGCCTGCGGCCTATCACACTTCTCCCTACCCTGGGGAAAGTGCTGAAGCTATCCTAGCGACTGAGATGGACGCAGTGGTGAACCTCCACCCAAACCAGTTCGGGTTCCGCGCAGGCCGTAGCACGGAGCAGGCTGTGCACGCGGTGCTGGAGGCAGCTGAGGAGCTGAAACCCACGTATGACCAAGTAGCCATCGTGTCGCTGGACATCTGTGGAGCGTTTGATAACGCAAGGTGGGTCGAGATCTTGATGCAAGGAGCACTCCAATGTCTCCCATGGTATCTGCTCAGTACGCTGAAAAGCTACTTCACCAATCGAGTGGTGAGCATACAAGGCCATGGCGCATCACGCTGTCTCGAGAAAGGGTGCCCCCAAGGATCGGTACTTGGGCCCCTGCTGTGGAACATCCAGTTCGACAAGATACTCGACCACCTGTGGCCGTTACCCTGGGTGCGGGCATTCTGCTATGCCGACGACACTGTGCTGTTGGTAGGAGCAGATTCGCCTCGCCAACTTTTGGAGCGTACAGCCACCTCCACTAACCAGGTCATCGCCTTTCTTGCCAGTCGAGGACTCCGACTGAATGAGGGTAAATCCGAAGCGATCGTTTTGGACCATCGTCCAGGCCCGGTTAAGCACAACTATCCGTGCTCTGCTGTACGTGTTGGAGAGACAACTGTCAGAACCACACGTACCCTCACATATCTCGGTGTTGTAATCGACGACAGACTGCGTTGGGACGCGCACATCGACTACATCATCCGGAAAGCCGAGAGGTACCTCCCAATACTGACAGCTATCTGCCACAACACCTACGGGTACTCGTGCTGGGCACGTCGTATCATGTACCAAGGTACGATTGGTGCCCTGTTTCAGTACTGCAGTAGCGTGTTCTATGCCCGCCTCTTCACCCACGCGAATCAGGTGAAGCTTAACCGTTTACTTCGCAGAGCATCGGTGAACGCGGGACGACTGTATAGCAGCACTGGAAGCCAAGCTAGTGCTGTTATAGCCAGACTTCTGCCCTTCCATTTTCCCGCAGCAGAACGTGGACTGCTGTGGTTGATTACAAATGGCAAGGAGGTAGCAGACTTTCTCCACTACCCACCACTAGCCCCGGATGTGGACGTCGCTACTGCTAAGCGACTCCTCCGTGAAGTCTCCCTCGCAGAGTGGCAACGAGTCTGGCAGGCAGATACAACAGCGGCCTGGACGCACCGCATTATCCCGGAGATTCGCCCCTACTTCAACTCCCAAGGAGGCGATCCAGACTTTTGGCTTGGGCAAGCCTTGTCTGGTCATGGGTGCTTCGGCGCGTACCTACACCTGCGCCGAAGGAGAGAGACCCCCACATGCCGTTGGGAATCGAGAGAAGATGCTGCACACATCTTCACAGAATGTGGGTTGTTTGCAGCAGGTCGGCCACCAGACCCTCTTCTCGCGACAAACGAAGAGCACGCTTCGTATATGCGTGCTTGCGTGCGACAGCTCTGGGCCGAAGAGCAGCACACGCAGCGGCGACAGCGGCTACCTGCTCCTCGTCTGTAAGCCGCCATCACCCATGAACTCCGGGAAATGCCAGGTTCCCGAGATTTCTTTTCCAGCAACCCCCCTCACCTGCTCGGCAAGCATCCGAACCCTTTAGCGAGAGACATCTCCGCGGAGGTAGTAGTGAGCCGAGCAACAGAGGAAGCACGCTGAGGTATGCTCCAAGTATCCGAAGGCAAGGTAGGCACAGCCCGTAAAACCTTCGCCAGTAGTGAGGAGCATAGCCGCAGCACCATTCCTCCAACTAATGAAAGATTTTCTTACAGCGACCCCCCTCACACGCGAGGCAAGCATCCGAACCCTTTAGCGAGAGACATCTCCGCGGAGGTAGTAGTGAGCCTTGCGACCGAGGAAGCACGCCTGGTATGTTCCAAGTATCCGAAGGCAAGGTAGGCACAGCCCGTAAAACCTTCGCCAGTAGTGAGGAGCATAGCCGTGGCACCCCCAAAAACAATGGGAACCCGATACCCCACTAATCTGTTTTTATTTCTTTTACAGATCCATCAAGCACCAGTTGAGCTCCTGACTCCTGGACTACCGAGTCCCCACCGAAGACGTCGCCCCAACTGATCGCCGGAACTAACTACATTAAGTAATGTTAAGTTAGTTCTAAGTAGATTAAGTTGTCCGATAATATTAGTACTCTTCTTGTATAATTCAAAAAATTTATTTTTCTGTAATTATAATAAGAATCGAGGAAATTGTCGCCATAAAACAATATTATGTACAACCGGCCAAGGTTTTCCACTGTTTCGGCAGACAGTGGTTTTTAGCCCAGGTCGGTTTACTTAATAAATAACCGCTTTTCAAATTATGCATGCTACCGGTAGCATGCGATAAGATCCTTTGCCCTGCACATTGTCGTTTTCCTGATAAACCATGTTGGTAGAAGGAGGCGATAATGTGCAGCCCTTTTTGTGGATCCCCATATTCTCAATAAATTTCCCCCACCGGGTAAGTCCGGATTGGGGTACCCAAAAAAAAAGGATAGGTTAGGTTAGGTTAGGTTAGGTTAGGTTAGGTTAGGTTAGGTTAGGTTAGGTTAGGTTTCGCCAGGCTGCATGAAGATCGCAACCAGGGTCCAACGCGAAGCGTGCTTACGACAGATTTGTGCCTATTGCACCGTAAGCACGGATGCGGCCCTGGTACTAGCAGCCTCACCACCCATAGATCTAGTGGCGAAGATCCGGGAGTCCCTATACGAGCAGAGGAAGAGGGGACTTCCGAAGCGGGGCCTCAGAAGAGCCCGAGCAAGATTGGAAGGCGAGGCCCTGCGGCTCTGGTCCGAGAGATGGCGGGAAAACAACGATACAGCCGCCTGGACCAGGGCCCTCATCAAAGATCTGGGTGGTTGGTGCCAACGTGGGCACGGCGACCTCGACTACCACTTGACCCAGGTGATGACGGGGCACGGGTGCTTCGGTACGTATCTATACCGAATCAAGAAAGCACCCAGCCCCAAGTGCGTGCACTGTGACCTGGAAGTTGATGATACTCCGGGTCACACCTTGTTCCAGTGCCCGGCGTGGTCCCCCCTGCGCGCGGAAATGCTGGCGTCACTACAGCTCACCGAACTGACCGAAGACACAATGGTCCCGGTGATGCTGGAAGGAGCGGAGCAATGGAAGCGGATCCAGTCGTTTGTGGATGCCGTGATGCTCCGTAAGGAGGACGCCGAGCGAGAGCGCCAAAGGCAGGGGCGTCGACGTGGGGGTGCTGGATAAGTGTTGGGCAAGTATCCGAACGGTAAGACGGATGAGCCGCGCTAGTAGTGAGCCCAGGACTTAGCACCCCCTGGGCTGCCGAGAATGCTGCTGGAGAAGATCTGCTGGCAGCAGAGGAAGCGGAGAAGAAAGTGGCCGCCTTGATCCTGAACCCGGGAGGATGGGACGTAGGGATCGTAGGGGAGGCGACACTGGTGCATGCATCCGCAGAAGACGCCGGTGCATCAACCACAGCATCTGAGCTGTGGGGGATGCACAAGGGCAACCCCCCTTGGGGAACTCAACAGGAGCCGGATTCCTCCCATCCGAGCAAAAGATGCGAAAAGAGGCAGAAAAGAGCCCACCCACAACCTGAGGATGTAGGCATTCCATGTGCCCAGTGGGCCCCTGAAGTAATGCCAAACGGCGGTTCCGGGGGCCCTACACCAGCTGGGAGAAATCAAAAAAAAAAAAAAAAAAAAAAAAAAAAAGGTTAGGTTAGGTTAGGTTAGGTTAGGTTAGGTTAGGTTAGGTTAGGTTAGGTTAGGTTAGGTTAGGTTAGGTTAGGTTAGGTTAGGTTAGGTTAGGTTAGGTTAGGTTAGGTTAGGTTAGGTTAGGTTAGGTTAGGTTAGGTTAGGTTAGGTTAGGTTAGGTTAGGTTAGGTTAGGTTAGGTTCCACTTCCAGTTTGACTGTCGTACGAGTAACATATGCTCCTCAGTTTTACTAAGATTTTTCAGCAAATATACGTTCGTTTTTAACGCGGTTTGTTCTAAACATCGTCATTAGTGTTTCTTTACACAAATCTATTCACAAAACCTCTAAAAACCACATAAATTTTTAAATAACTTCATTTTATGTGTTTAGTGATAAGAGCTCTAGCATTTCACCTATGTAAACAGTGATACTTCGTTTTATCGTTGCTTTTCGCGATGGACGTTGATTTGGACGAGGATACGGACCGGCCGTGTCCTCTTACTCCTCCACCGAAGAATACACACCTAATTCGACAAAGCATTCTAAGCGAAAGAGCAATCGCAGCCATTTCTCCGAACACAGATAACCATGAGACCCAAAACACAACGAACAAAACCTCAGATCCAAGCCTCTCTTTCGCACCAAACTGGCTCAAAAATTTTACTACCAGCGATGACGAAAACTCTAATAACTCCAACTCATCTGTACTAACGAATGCTTCTAATTCTAGTAAGAAACGCAAAACTACTTTAAATTCGCCCTCTGAGCCAATCTCGATTACGGATTTGGCTGATAAACTAACAAATACGATTCGCACAATTACTAAGCTCAAAAAGTCCGAATCTAATCAGATTGAGCAAATTATCGGTGAAATGGTAAAATTCCATGAATCATCAATTACGGCGTTAATGGTCGATAACGCTCGTCTTCAACGAGATATGGATTCATTGCGAAGAGAATGCAATGAAACTTCAACCTTGGTTCGTGAATTACAGAAACAAATAACAAATAAAAACACCTTTCCTCCAATCACTGAATCCAATCCGAAAAAGAATCATCCTGAAACACATTCCGACATCCCAAATAACAGACCTGCTCCAACTTTCGCCGAAATTACGTCAAATAAACATATTAAACTACCAAACCATCTTCCATCAAACTCTTTCTCGATCACACTATCTTTTCAAAGCAATCCGAAAGAAACAATGTCGTATGTCACCAAAAACTTTCCACTACATAAAATCGGAATAAAACTTCGCTCTAGAAGAATAAACACCGATGGAACAGTCTTTGCTCAGTGCTTTAATTCGGACGAATTTGAAAAGCTCAAGAAACTACTATCCGCAGATGAGAACATACAAATAAGAATTCATCAACCTCTGCAACCTGTGGTCGTTGTGCATAACATACCAATCTATTTTGATGAAAAAGAAATATCTGCAGTAATCAAGGACATCTATAACATAGAACCAAGTTATATCAGGCTCCGTCAATACCAGAAAGACTCTTCGGAACAAAAAGCGCTCATTACTTGCTCCCCGCCGCTTTGGAGAAGCCTAATGCTTGATGGAAAAGTAGCTATCGGCTGGACAATTTGTCCGGTATACAATTTCATACAGCCGCTTAGATGTCAAAACTGTAAATTATTCGGGCATACAAAGAAGAATTGTAAAAATTCAGTTGATTGGTCGCAAGAAGAAGAACACTGCAAGAACTGTGAATTGTATAACAAAACCATCGACAACAGAAATTTAAGACTGAAAACCAAAACTCCGCGTAACAATGAGAAACACCACATCCTAGATCCAAACTGCCCAACGCTAACGGTAAAAAGGATAATAACGGACCGGCTCACTGATTATATATCTCAAAAGTAAATGCGCTCTGAGGTAATCATTTCATATGTTGCTTACACAGGGTCTCTCTCTCTGATCTTGATCATCATGTACTGTAAAAAAGTGTTTACTAAACCTGAAAAGAGATTTCTAAAAACGCTTTCTACCCAACAAAAAATACAAATAATAGGTAATGTAATGTTTATTTCAGCTAAAATTGCCGAAATGAACTCAAGTAATCTGATCTTCTCGATAAATTCCCATGTAAAAACCGAAATTAATCTGAAATTTCCGCACAACACCGTGTTAACCTCTCTTACAACTATAACCACTTCTATAAAAATTTATCGTGCAATATTGAGCAAAATTAAATGTAACACTTCTATCGAACAAACAGATGTTCCCAATTACATAAATAAGCTAACTCTATCAGTAAAACCCCTCCAAAAATCAACACATGTCTTAACACTTCTGAATCAATTACTCACAGAAAATTATCGTACTATTCTGATTATAGCCAAAATTAACACTTCAATCCCCTTTTCTGCAACTCTCAATAATAAAAACAACTCTATTCTTACGTTAAAATTTCTCAATAAATCAGTTTTCGCCAAAAAATCAATATACGCTTTAACACCTCTAGATCAATTCCTTGCAAAAAATTATCGCATAACCTTGAAATTAGAAAAAATTAACATTCTAATTGCCCTTTCTAAAACTCCTATTAATAAAAATAATCTGATAAACTATCGCAAAACATTATTAATTGACATTTTCTTCAATAATGCGAAAATAAATTCTTATCACTTTAGCAGTTATGTCAATTATACTCCTGTAAAGATTGCATATACTCTGTATCGAAATAATAACACGTTTCATTTAATTAACATAATCAAAAAACTACAATTCAAGAGGCTTTTGGTATCTAAAATACACAAAAAGATCGCGAATTCCACTTCTGTATCAGAATTCTTCCATAAATTCTTATCTCTGTTAGTTCGGTCTTCACTGGACAACAAACTCCCTAAAACAAAAATAAATTCATCACAAAGTAAAAAGTTCTCTGCATTAACTAAATTAAACAAATATCAACTCAAAATATACTTCCCTAATGTCATTTCCCTTTCGATTGTTTCTGTTATAGCCGATTGCTCAAATCCAAACATCTATCGCGAGTTTTTCTTTTCAGCGCTAATGCTAAATTTAATATTAAGGCCAAACGTAAAAACTGTACCATTATCTCTACGAACTGTAAACATAGAATTATCAAGAGATTACTTACTACGCAATCATCCCATGTGCCAAAAATATCACATTACAGTGATCATTGGCTCACAAACTTTACTCACTCTCGTTAATTTTACCCCACTGTTTACTCGTAACTTTTACGTCTCCATCACCAAACATGCAAATAACTCAACAAGTACTATATTTCTCTTACTAAAAACTGTGGAATTTCTTCACGCTCCGATATTAAATACAAATCTTTATAAAATTGCTCTTCTGACTATTCTCTACCAATTCTCTCCCCTGGCTCCGAAAACCTTCCTCTCGAAAATCGTGTGTCAAAATTACTCAGAACGTCTCCTTCCCGTCTGCAAAACAGATAACCTTTCCAAATTACTTCCAATTAAATCAATCTTTCCGATAAATTATCGCGAAATTTCATTAACGGTTTTTCCTTTCGATGCTACGAAAATAAATCCTTATCACCACAGCCATAACCCAAATCGTCATACGGATGAAGCACAAAAAATGCCAAAAAATTCTACTATCTTTTCACACCATAAGTCTATTCAAATTTTCGGGAAAAGTCATTGCACAAATTCTTATCTAGTAATTTTTAACACTAGCTCACACTATATAAGTGCATATAAAATACTAAACAGCCTAAATTTTCCGATAAATTCTTTCAAAAATTCAATTCTTCCGATAAAATCTCTAAATCACTTCATCTTCCCCATACGATTACCTCAACTGGATAGCGCAACTCTTCAAACCATAACCCAATCATACGTTCACCCGCCATGTTGTTGCCTTGCTCCCCTCAATCACCTAAACTGTCCTATCTTTACATCTACCCTCGTCATCCATTATGAGTAACTCCCACCTGAACCATACACTACGCTTTTTACACATTAACTCCCGTAGGAGCAAAATCTGCCTTCAACACACACTTCGAATAGCACAGGAACAAAACATAGACATAATTTCCTTCAACGAATTTTATAACATCCCTATTAATACTTTAGACCCAAACAAATCTTTGAAAAATTCTGAATACAAAATCTTTTGTCAAGAACATACAGTACTTATGATAAACAAAAATATTCCCTCTGAGATTAAACACTCAAACATTGAGCTCATGGTCCACGTCAAAATTGATAATCTCAACATTATTACAACCTATTTTCCTCCAAAAATAAACAAAATGCAAAAATTCAATGAAATTTCCTTATACATTAAGAACCTAAATAACATTATCATAGTAGGCGATTTCAACTCTCGCTTGCAACCTTTCGATACCACGACAAATTCTGACGGAAACCTTCTACATGACTTTGCGATTTCAAATGACTTAGTAATTCGAAACACCCCTAACCAATCTACTTACTCTAGAGCAAATGTACAATACTCTAGTACTTTAGATTATGTCCTATGCTCCCCCACTTTGATCAAACACACTTCTAAAGTAATTGTCCCCAACATAGACTCACTTTCAGATCATGAATATTTAATTTGGACCTACGCCTCGAAAAAGAAACTTAAAACGACAAATCGGACCTCACTAAATTACAACTTACTACAAAAGGAATTAACGAAATTTAATCCCCCAAGCCTACCGCACTCTATAAATTCTGAAGAAATAGACTCCGTAATAAATGAATTAACAAACTCCCTCCAGCTACTTCAGGACAAAGCCTCTACTCCCTATACTAAAAAGAATATTTGGTGGAACTCTACTTTACAAAGTCTCCGAAATGATGTAAATCATCTTAGACGCAAGTATCGTAGAGTTTACAACCCCAACCGAAAAAAACAAATTTTTGAACAATATAAAGAATCCCAAAAATTATATAAAAAATCCATTATTAAAGCTAAAGCAGACTCCTGGCAAACTTTCTGTTCCTCCTACAAAATCTGGGATATCCCATATAAAATAGCTTTTGATAAATTTTCCACACAATTAGAAATCCCACCTTTTGACGATCTTGGCACAAATGAAAATCAATCTACCTATTCTAGAGCATTACATCTCATAAATTCTAAATTTCCCTCCAATCCTGGTACACTCTATGACAGAGATCAAATTAAAATGAAAACTGATTTTACCAATTATAAACTCGATCCAATTCCAGAATTAAACACTCCCGTGCTGACAGATGATAAAGAAGTCTCACTAATTATAAAAAAACTCAAAAATAAAAAAGCTCCTGGCCTTGACAAAATCGCAAACAAGACAATCAAAATATTTAACTTATACTTTCCCACTTATCTATCCAAATTATTCAACCAATGTATCTCTCTTGGCTACTTCCCCAACCCTCTTAAAATCGGACGGGTAATTTTCCTCCAAAAACCCAATAAACCTAAAAATTCTACCAGCGCCTATAGGCCAATAACTCTTCTACCTGTTTTGGGAAAAATTTTTGAAAAAATCATAGCAAATAGAATAACTTTTCTTCTTGACTCACGATCATATTTTTCCCCTCACCAATTTGGATTTAGACCTAATCATTCAACAGAAATGGCTTTAAACTGCTACCAAAATTCAGTAGAACATAAACTTTCAACTTTCAAATTTGCAATCGCAGTCTCTATAGACATCGAAGCAGCTTTTGACTCAGCCTGGTGGCCCCTCATCTTCACCATTCTAAAAGATCTAAAACTTCACTCCCACTTTCTAATGCTTGTCAAATCCTATCTCTCTAATCGAAAAATTAATTATAAAAATGATACTATTACAATTACTAAAGATATCGAAAGAGGCTGCCCTCAAGGTAGCATTCTGGGTCCCCTTTTTTGGATAATTCTATTTAATCCCATTCTAAATTTATTCCCACCAACAGTACAAACTATAGCCTACGCGGACGACTTAATTCTTATTGAAGCAGACAACTCTCTTTCAGAACTTAAAGATAAAATCGAAACACATCTTCGCACTCTTCAAATTTTCATGGGAAAAAACTTACTAACTATAAACCCTCACAAAACAAAACTAATCTTACACACATTTACTCATCGTTATCTACTAAATTTACCCGAAATCACCCAAAATAATACTCCCTTAAATTTTGTTACAAATTTCACATACTTAGGCATCCTTATTGATCAAAATTTGCACATGCACCTACATTTGAAAAACCTACTTCCAAAAATCTCTTCAATACACAAAAAATTCACTAAAATCTGTACTAATACTTTTGGCTACTCTCCCTGGGCAAAAAGAATTATGTTCAACGCAACTATCTGCAGTACACTCCACTATTGCTCCTCTATTTTTTATAATTCCCTCCTTTTCGATAATACTAAAGCGCTTTTAAACAAAATACACAGAACATATGCCATTGCCATTATTCAAGGTTACTATGATATTCCCTATTTAGTCTCTACCGTATTGTCTAAAACTCCTCCTCTTCACCTTAGAATGTTAGTTCGCTCCTTTCTCTATAAATTATCTACACAAAATTTTGACCCGCATACCACCCCTCACGATATGTATCCTACCTTCCCTCACATAACCCCAATTTCGGATGCTCTATTTGAATACAAACCCACTCTGTTTTCCCCTTTTCAATTTAAATCGCTTCCAGAAATCAAAAAATTATTAAAATTATGGATTTACGAAGAATGGCAGGAACTCTGGACTGCCTCTCCTGTCACAATTACTAAAAAATTAATCCCAAATGTTAAAGAATATTTTGTATCCCCTCTAGAAATGAATTTTAAGCTCACACAATTTTTCTCTGGTCATGGTTTCTTCAACTCGTACATGTTTGCTCATAAGAAATCCCTCACTCCAAACTGCTCATGCAACCACGAAATTCAAGACGCATACCATCTAATTTTTGAATGCCCTTCTTTAGATCCCCTTCGAGCTACCCTTCCTTTTTCCCTTTTCGACGCTCTAAATACATCCCCTACTCTATTCTACTCCAACACTTTCACATCATACCTAATAAAAATTTACGAAAACCTTCATCCTTAAAATACATAAAGAAACTGCCACTCTACAAACACTTCAACGTCACCAAAATTTATTTTAACTGGCCACACCTGTTTTGGTTACACATACTCTGTACAAAATGTTTCAATAACTAATATTTCGCAATCGCATTTCTGCATACAATTATCTCGAGTTAATTCTTGTGTCTAAATCACTCAACTAACTACCTATAATTCAATAAATTTACCATCGATTTAACTCAGTATCAAGATCGCCAAATTCATATTCAGTTCTTACTGTCTGCAAACAAAACAAATCTAAAACCATTACCCTTCAAAATTCCACCTATCCATACGCCATTTTGATACCTCAGACTGCAGCAATAACACCGTACACATCCATCTAATTATATGTAATGTACTTTCGCTTTCTGTTGTATTTTGTGTATTTTATATAAATTTCATGTAAATCTTGCTAACCCAACATTGTACACATTCTACTCATTATATGTAAAGTACTTTTATTCTCATTTTGTTTTATGTAAATTATGTGTATGCAAATGTTGTTTTGTATAAACTCATACTTTGTACCATTCTTACATATACACTGTACTACTTAGATATATATAAAACTATCTTTTACTCATTTTGTAAATTTTTGCGCTTACCCTTCCCCCTACTGGCAGATGCCATATGTTTGGCGCCAGACACGGGGCTCAGGGCGTTTATACGCATATTCGTGTAATAAACTTGCCGCACCTGGGTGAGTCCAGGATTGCGGTCCCCTGAAAAAAAAAAAAAAAAAAAAAAAAAAAAAAAAAAAAAAAAAAAAAAAAAAAAAAAAAAAAAAAAAAAAAGGTTAGGTTAGGTTAGGTTAGGTTCCAGCCCCTCCGGGGCCCACCGGACACCACCTTAGTCTTTTTTAAGACTAGGGGTTCGGAGGATCCCAACGGAGCAACATGCGACACTTTCCTTGGAAAGTTATATGTGATGTCTCACTTATGTGCGCTCACACTAGCCTCTGTTGTTCCTACACTGTCTGCAACCTTATCGTGGTGGGCTGGTTTAAGTGGAACAGCTTGTCGGGGTACTTACTTAAGGAAATCCTTAGGTAAGAGCCTATTGACAGTTGGGAAACGAACCAATGGCAGATGGTGGCACCTGGATTCCCACCAGGTGTGGTCTCTCCCCATTCCCTAAGTGATCCTATCCCCTTCTAGCTTGGGGGGCTCACTCTGTCGACGGGTCACAGCTAGTTTCATAGTAGTGACTCTAGATGGAGGGTCCTCCCCCACGTCTAGGAGATGTAACGTCTTATCCACCCGGGTCTCTGCGGTGTATGGAGGCTCATCCCAACCCTATCCTCAAACGTTGTTATTCCTTAATTCCCCTTCAGCTGTCGGTGACCATGGGTTACGCACTTCTTTGGCTTGTTGGGGTTACGTACTCCACTGTTCTCAGTGTTTTCACGTCCCTCTCGCCAAGTCTTCGCGTCCATGGGTTTCTCCCGGCTCAAGGCGCATGGAATTCGAGGTACAAAGGGAGGCATGGTAGCCACCTGTAACCTACCTAGGTTTGTACCTTTGAGCCATGCGTAACAGTTTGTGGGTATCTAAAACCCTCCTCAACTTCCTAGCCGTGTGGAAGTTTACTCGCATTACCAGCGGGTTTGGGTGGGAGAACCACCTCTACGTGAGACCTGTAGATACCTGCCGACCTCTACAGTATATAGGCCCTCTGCAGCACGCGAGCGCTCTACTGCAGTTGTATCCAGTTCGCCGGTACTCGTGGGAACAAGTATGGATTTGAACTCAAAACAACCCCCCCCAACTCTGGATGGATCGCCTCCTGTTACCGACGCCAGCGGTACCCGAGGTGTAGGCACTGGCAAAAACCGAAACGAAATCACTGATGCAGAATTTGATGTCGAAGGATTTTTAGCGAAGAACGTCATCCGTGGTGGACCCGCTTTCAAACCTCCGACCAAATCGCAGAAGAAGAATCGCCTTAACATGAAGTTACTTGGTATCGAAATCGACGATTTGCCATTTTCGTATACCGAGGAACAACTGGAAGGCGAATCCTCCAACGCCTACATGTCGCGCAGGGTTAAAGAAGGGCAAACCCTGACGCAATATCTTGAAGCCCTAATGAAGGAGCGCAGAGAAGAGGCCAGGGGACTTCCGAAGCTGTCCATGCAAGGCTCTTCTTCCACTGCAACCCGCGAACGGATCACCAACCAGGGAATGGACATGGACACGGAACTGCAACCGAAACCATCCCAGCTTACCCTTGGCAATCGGAAGAGACCAATTGTGGTGTTTAGTGCCAAAGGGAAGAAACCTAAAAAGCAGGATGAAGTGGAAGCCCTGAAGGAACAGGTTGCAGCACTGACGGAACAGTTGAAGGAGGAGAGAAGAAGACGAGCTGCTCTAGAGCTGAAGATCGCCTCCTTCACCCCACTTCCGTCAATTACCGCACCACTGTCGCCACGACCAAAAACCCGATCTCCCGCATCTCCCGCGCCTGCCGCGTCTTCCGCGCCTGCCGCGTCTTCCGCGCCTGCCGCGTCTTCCGCGCCTGCCGCGTCTTCCGCGCCTTCTGCACCCGCCACGCCTTTCGCCCCGTTGCGATATCCGCATCTCCCGCGCTTCCAGTATCTTCCGCGCTCGCCGCGTCTTCCGCGCCCTCTACATCCTCTTCCGCAGCCTTCTCCGCGCTTCCAACAATGTCGACATCAACGACGCTCGCCTCGCTGTCGACTCCAGCGCTTGGTCGTTCGGCAACGCTATCAGAAGAGGCTCTCCTTTGCCGCATTCAGGAAATGGTTCGTGAAGCCATTAAGGGCATCATTCCTGCAGCACAAAGAGCACCGGAAAAACCGCCGTCAAGACAAAGACCGCAACAAAAGCCTGCTACAGAGAAGTCCCAGACAAGCCAATTGGGAACGTACTCCAGCGCAGTGAAGTCACCGGCATCATCGTCGAAGAAGAAAGAAAAGGAATTCCCAAGGACGAAGACTACCAGCGCAAACTCCACAGGAAATGCTCCTCAAGGAAGTGCCAGTACAAATGAGCAGAATCTCGTAGAGGTGGAAGGAGATCTCTTCAGTGCTCCCCCTTCGAGTGCTCTGGCCCACTGTGTGAGTGCTGATTTCCACATGGGAGCGGGAATCGCATTAGAATTCCGTCGTCGCTTTGGACGGACTCACGAACTCCTTGCTCAGGGGAAAAAGGTTGGAGAGGTTGCAACCCTGATATCAAGAAGGCGGCCAATCTTCTATCTTATAACCAAAGAAAGAAGCAACGGCAAACCAAAAATCTCCAATATGCAGAAAGCCCTTCATTCCTTGAGAAGAGAATGCGACGAAAGGGGTGTTCAGCATCTCGCCATACCAAGGCTTGGCTGTGGACTGGACAAAAAGCCATGGAGCCTGATTGGTCCAATGGTGGAAGCAGCCTTCAAAGGAAGCAAGGTGCACATCACAGTGTTCTCCAATGGAACAGCTGCGCTAATGGAAACACCATCACATCCATCAACGAACGCACCAGTAGAACCAACCAGGAAACCAGCCCCCGCTCGGGACCAAGGAAACATGGAATGGACAAAAGTCGCAAAACGGAAACGCGGCAAGAAGAAAGGAAAGAAGAAGAATATCCCCATCCCATCTACCCCAAAGCAACAACGCACGAGCAAAGCCACACGCCTGAGGAACCCGGATCCAAGAGGCTTGCTGGTGGTGCCACGCGAGAAGGGTGTCAACGCTCTGCAAGCCCTTCAAAGCGATCGCTCCATAAATCCACGTACAATGGGCATTATGCAGACGATACCATTCCCCTCGGGAGCAGTACTGGTGCGCTGCGCCAATCAAGAGGCTGCTTCCCGCATGAGGAATGTTATCACCGAGCACCAACTCGTTGCAGCCAAGAGTACAGTTGCTCGAGCCCCAGAAGTACGCATCATGGCATAGCAGATGCCACCACGGTAGATGAACTGCAGGCTGACATCCTGCACAAATATAAAAAGGAAGCAGTCAGCATTACCTTCGTCCCCTATCGAGAGGATCTGATCCGTCGCCAAGGACAGAAACTCGCTGTGTTAGAAGTTACTGCTGAAATGCTGGAGGACATGAAGAGATCACCTTCACTCCAGGTTGGCTGGCTGAGATGCACAGTGGATACGACGCCGCGCATTCCTAGATGCAACAGATGTTCTCTGCTTGGCCATAAAGAGAAGAACTGCACCAACAAGGATAGCGTCTCCCTCTCATCTGTGGACCCAAAACAACCATGCTTGGATTGTCACGCATACAACGAGAGCCTTCGAGCAGCCAAACTCCCAAGGTACCGAAGACGCCCAGAAAACCATCCCACGAACTCTCGTGAATGCCCCACAAAAATGCGCTTCTACAGGAAGAAAGAAGCGTCAATTCGCACCCTCCGTGTACCCAGCTCAGCTCCACTGCCCGCCTTGATGGAGGTAGCCATGGATGTTCCGCCGGAAGGAGTGGTTAATGCAGAACCCTTACATGGCTGAACACCGCACATTGCATGCGCTCCAGCTTAATGCTAATCACGACGCAAGGGCAACGGACCTCTGCCTAGCCTTTGCTGCAAAGCACAGTGCGCAAGTCGTGATTCTCTCCGACCCATACCTCCAACATGGACGCATCCAGGCACCTGGCTGGAAAGCGTACATCAAAGAGAGAGTAGCGCTCTTGGTACGTGACTATATGGCCGTCACACCAATCAACGTGAACCATGCTGATGTCGTTGGTGCAAGGGTAGCGGGAATAACTTTCCTTAGCCTCTACTCTCCACCAAATGGGAACCTGCAAGATGCGCTTCAAAAATGTTTAGACTTTCGCGAAGCGCACCCAAATGATCCCTTGGTTCTAGCAGGCGACCTAAATTGCACAACCCAACTCGTTCCAGGATGCGTGACGAATGACCGTGGTCTATTCCTGGAGGAATACGTCGCGGCATCAGGGTCAGTTATCCTCAATGACGGAGCAATAACATGGGAGCGCAGCTATCTAGGTCGCATCCTCACCTCAGTCCTCGACTACACAATCGCCTCGGTTGAAGTGCACGCAACTGACTGGAGAGTGCTGAAGAACGAAGACTGCATGTCGGATCACCACCTAATTAGTTTTACCATCACCACTGCAAGTGTGGCACAAGAGCCAACATTCAAGAAAACGGACAGCACAGTTCTCCTACAGAAGATACGCGAAATGGAGTTAAACCTGCAGCAAACCTGGACAGTGCAGCTGCATCGATGAGTATACTGAGTATCTCACAGCTCAACTCCAGGATGCCCTTCGCCAGGCAACGACCATTCAACGTTTCCAGCCTCAGTACGATGGTGGACTCCGACACTGGAAACGTTAAAAGTTGCCCTTAATCGCATAAATCGTCGCATGAAGCGCTGCCCAGACAACTTCGAAAGGAGGCTTCTGCGACTGGTTAAAGTGATCCGCCGAGAATACCGCCAGGCGATCGTTACCGCTAAACAAAACTCCTGGAGGAGTTTTTGTGAAAGCGAACGGGTATGGGGTCGCCCGTACCATGCGATTAAGAACAAGGCATCGGGCAGAACCCGCGCAAGCGTACCATCACTTCTCATTACCGAGGACGAACGTCGATTGACTGACCCAGATGAGGTAGCCCACCACCTTCTGAACTGCAAGTTCCCACGCGATCCAGACCCGGAGGCCATAGTCGCGTTGCAGCCTGGAGGTGTTGCTGGCCCTAGACGTGCGGTCACAATCGACGAGGTCAGTGCCATCGTCAAGACCCTCAACAACAAGAAGGCACCTGGTTGGGATGGGATTACAAATAAGGCGGTGAAAAGCCTTCACCGTAGTCACCACAACTCCTTCCAAAGTTGTTCTCTGCGTGCCTGGAGGTACAACACTTCCCGACGGTATGGAAGAAAGGAGTGGTAGTCCTCATCCCAAAACCGGGAAAAGACACGAGTCGACCCGATGGCCTGCGGCCTATCACACTTCTCCCTACCCTGGGGAAAGTGCTAGAAGCTATCCTAGCGACTGAGATGGACGCAGTGGTGAACCTCCACCCAAACCAGTTCGGGTTCCGCGCAGGCCGTAGCACGGAGCAGGCTGTGCACGCGGTGCTGGAGGCAGCTGAGGAGCTGAAACCCACGTATGACCAAGTAGCCATCGTGTCGCTGGACATCTGTGGAGCGTTTGATAACGCAAGGTGGGTCGAGATCTTGATGCAAGGAGCACTCCAATGTCTCCCATGGTATCTGCTCAGTACGCTGAAAAGCTACTTCACCAATCGGTGGTGAGCATACAAGGCCATGCGCAACACGTCATCTCGAGAGAGGGTGCCCCCAAGGATCGGTACTTGGGCCCCTGCTGTGGAACATGCAGTTCGACAAGATACTCGACCACCTGTGGCCGTTACCCTGGGTGCGGGCATTCTGCTATGCCGACGACACTGTGCTGTTGGTAGGAGCAGATTCGCCTCGCCAACTTTTGGAGCGTACGGCCACCTCCACTAACCAGGTCATCGCCTTTCTTGCCAGTCGAGGACTCCGACTGAATGAGGGTAAATCCGAAGCGATCGTTTTGGATCATCGTCCAGGCCCTGTTAAGCACGACTACCCGTGCTCCTGTACAGGTTGGTGAAACAACAGTCAGGACCACACGTACCCTGACTTACCTCGGTGTTGTGATCGATGATAGGTTGCGTTGGGACGCGCACATCGATTACATCATCAGGAAAGCAGAGAGGTACCTCCCAATGCTGACGGCAATCTGCCACAACACCTACGGGTACTCATGCTGGGCTCGTCGTATCATGTACCAAGGTACGATTGGTGCCCTGTTTCAGTACTGCAGTAGTGTGTTCTATCCCCGCCTCTTCACCCATGCGAATCAAGTGAAGCTTAACCGTTTACTTCGCAGAGCATCGGTGAACGCGGGACGACTGTATAGCAGCACTGGAAGCCAAGCTAGTGCTGTTATAGCCAGACTTCTGCCCTTCCATTTTCCCGCAGCAGAACGTGGACTGCTGTGGTTGATTACAAATGGTAAGGAGGTAGCAGACTTTCTCCACTACCCACCACTAGCCCCGGATGTGGACGTCGCTACTGCTAAGCGACTCCTCCGTGAAGTCTCCCTCGCAGAGTGGCAACGAGTCTGGCAGGCAGATACTACAGCGGCCTGGACGCACCGCATTATCCCGGAGATTCGCCCCTACTTCAACTCCCAAGGAGGCGATCCAGACTTTTGGCTTGGGCAAGCCTTGTCTGGTCATGGGTGCTTCGGCGCGTACCTACACCTGCGCCGAAGGAGAGAGACCCCCACATGCCGTTGTGGTAATCAGCGAGAAGACGCTGCACACATCTTCACAGAATGTGGGTTGTTTGCAGCAGGTCGGCCACCAGACCCTCTTCTCGCGACAAACGAAGAGCACGCTTCGTATATGCGTGCTTGCGTGCGACAGCTCTGGGCCGAAGAGCAGCACACGCAGCGGCGACAGCGGCTACCTGCTCCTCGTCTGTAAGCCGCCATCACCCATGAACTCCGGGAAATGCCAGGTTTCCCGAGATTTCTTTTCCAGCAACCCCCCTCACCTGCTCGGCAAGCATCCGAACCCTTTAGCGAGAGACATCTCCGCGGAGGTAGTAGTGAGCCGAGCAACAGAGGAAGCACGCTGAGGTATGCTCCAAGTATCCGAAGGCAAGGTAGGCACAGCCCGTAAAACCTTCGCCAGTAGTGAGGAGCATAGCCGAAGCACCCCTCCAAACTAATAAAAGATTTTCTTGCAGCGACCCCCCTCACACGCGAGGCAAGCATCCGAACCCTTTAGCGAGAGACATCTCCGCGGAGGTAGTAGTGAGCCTTGCGACCGAGGAAGCACGCCTGGTATGTTCCAAGTATCCGAAGGCAAGGTAGGCACAGCCCGTAAAACCTTCGCCAGTAGTGAGGAGCATAGCCGTGGCACCCCCAAAAACAGTGGGAACCCGATACCCCACTAATCTGTTTTTATTTATTTATTTTACAGATCCATCAAACACCAGTTGAGCTCCTGACTCCTGGACTACCGAGTCCCCACCGAAGACGTCGCCCCAACTGATCGCCGGAACTAACTACATTAAGTAATGTTAAGTTAGTTCTAAGTAGATTAAGTTGTCCGATAATATTAGTACTCTTCTTGTATAATTCAAAAAATTTATTTTTCTGTAATTATAATAAGAATCGAGGAAATTGTCGCCATAAAACAATATTATGTACAACCGGCCAAGGTTTTCCACTGTTTCGGCAGGCAGTGGTTTTTAGCCCAGGTCGGTTTACTTAATAAATAACCGCTTTTCAAATTACGCATGCTACCGGTAGCATGCGATAAGATCCTTTGCCCTGCACATTGTCGTTTTCCTGATAAACCATGTTGGTAGAAGGAGGCGATAATGTGCAGCCCTTTTTGTGGATCCCCATATTCTCAATAAATTTCCCCCACCGGGTAAGTCCGGATTGGGGTACCCAAAAAAAAAAAAAAAAAAAGGTTAGGTTAGGTTAGGTTAGGTTAGGTTAGGTTAGGTTAGGTTAGGTTAGGTTAGGTTAGGTTAGGTTAGGTTAGGTTAGGTTAGGTTAGGTTAGGTTAGGTTAGGTTAGGTTAGGTTAGGTTAGGTTAGGTTAGGTTAGGTTAGGTTAGGTTAGGTTAGGTTAGGTTAGGTTAGGTTAGGTTAGGTTAGGTTAGGTTAGGTTAGGTTAGGTTAGGTTAGGTTAGGTTAGGTTAGGTTAGGTTAGGTTAGGTTAGGTTAGGTTAGGTTAGGTTAGGTTAGGTTAGGTTAGGTTAGGTTAGGTTAGGTTAGGTTAGGTTAGGTTAGGTTAGGTTAGGTTAGGTTAGGTTAGGTTAGGTTAGGTTAGGTTAGGTTAGGTTAGGTTAGGTTAGGTTAGGTTAGGTTAGGTTAGGTTAGGTTAGGTTAGGTTAGGTTAGGTTAGGTTAGGTTAGGTTAGGTTAGGTTAGGTTAGGTTAGGTTAGGTTAGGTTAGGTTAGGTTAGGTTAGGTTAGGTTAGGTTAGGTTAGGTTAGGTTAGGTTAGGTTAGGTTAGGTTAGGTTAGGTTAGGTTAGGTTAGGTTAGGTTAGGTTAGGTTAGGTTAGGTTAGGTTAGGTTAGGTTAGGTTAGGTTAGGTTAGGTTAGGTTAGGTTAGGTTAGGTTAGGTTAGGTTAGGTTAGGTTAGGTTAGGTTAGGTTAGGTTAGGTTAGGTTAGGTTAGGTTAGGTTAGGTTAGGTTAGGTTAGGTTAGGTTAGGTTAGGTTAGGTTAGTTTCGGGCAGGTTAGGTTAGGTTAGGTTAGGTTAGGTTAGGTTAGGTTAGGTTAGGTTAGGTTAGGTTAGGTTAGGTTAGGTTAGGTTAGGTTAGGTTAGGTTAGGTAGGTTAGGTTAGGTTAGGTTAGGTTAGGTTAGGTTAGGTTAGGTTAGGTTAGGTTAGGTTAGGTTAGGTTAGGTTAGGTTAGGTTAGTTAGGTTAGGTGGTTAGGTTAGGTTAGGTTAGGTTAGGTTAGGTTAGGTTAGGTTAGGTTAGGTTAGGTTAGGTTNTACTTTGAGCATTCGCCGATTAGGTGTTTGATGTTGAGGGAAGCATCACATATACAGATAGGATTGAGGTTTTTATCCAGTAGAAAGGAGTGTGTGACCTATTTTTAGTAAATTGCCACATAATCATAATTATTTAAAATAAAAAATTGTCACTTTTTCAAATGAGCTTCGAAACACTTGGTGAACACCATCCTATAATGGTAGTTTTTTGAAAATTTACAATAAAAAAAAAATTAAAATCATAAGACCTAAAATATTTACTTAAAAACGTAAAATATGCGAAAAAACAATACATGAAAATACGTGCATTTTTCTCCAACACAATAACCTTGAAAATTTCATACGAACCGCAAGAATAAATTAGTTACGCATTTTTTTCGATTTTTTAACATCCGAACTCTTCACCCATAAAAAATCAGTCTTACCATAGCAACACCTTGACCATCCAGATCGAAAAAACGAAATAAGAATCACTAGACTACGACCTGGCCATACTACACTCACCATAGCTACCTTTTCGATAAACTTCCACAACAACCAATCTGCAACCTGTGTCACCAACAACATATCACTGTCAACTACATACTCTTTCTTTGCCCAAAATTGAACGATATTCGAAATTACAAAACCCCAAATAACTGACAACCAACAAAATATCCACAATATCTTGACTGTCCTACGTCGTTCCGGCCTCCTCTTTAAAATCTAACCATCTTAGAGGTGATGTAATAATCAGAGCGGTCAAAAACGCTACCAAAAAAAGAAGCTGCTGAATTTTTTTTTTTGGTGAATTTTTCAAAAATAAACAATCAAATACTACGTAAGTATGTATATAGGAATAAATTTAAATTAATGATTATATATACTGGCGTTTTCAGTTTCCAGGATCATTTACAATAGTGCGAACTTTGAATTTTGTTGAAAGATTGTTTTCAATTAATATTTCATTATTAAATTTATTTAATATAATAAAAATATTTATATATAGATAATAAAAATAATAATAGTTAATATAATTAAAATAATTAAATTATTTAATTTATTTAATAAAATTATATTAAAAGAATTTCTATTTTGTAAATTTATTATTATTCATGAAATAATTATTAATAAAAAATTAAAAAAATTTTTTGAATAATTTTAATTTTTTTGGGTACTTAATAATTTTGTATAACTGGTTAATTTCATCTTCGAATTTCGGTTTTTCTATTCATAAAAATGTGCTAATGGTTTCAAATTTTTTCCAAAAAAAAAATATCGTAAAACGAACAAATAAGAGCTCCTTTGAGAAAACTTGAATTTTTTTATTTTTCAATTTAATTTCACAAACATTATAATGATAAATGGAAATCATCCTTGCTAATGATCCGGTAAAAATCACCAACGTAATTAAATTCTTACAATCCGTTTCACTATACTCCACAATTTAAGATATCCAAAATAAAAACGCCTCTAGCCACAGGGCTGTACACGGCGTCAAGAATAAAAAAATAAAAAAAAAATAAAAAATAATAGATGTGGTCATTTTATCAACGTATATTTATGAACTATAATAGTTCAATAAATCTACATATATTTAAGGACCATTAATTTTCAACACGAATTCTCTTCCATGCTAGTGTAGGGAATATCCCAACAACCAACATAATTAAAGTTCTCAAGGACAGGCAACTACTAAGAAATGCTGCCTAAGAAGAAGAATTTAAGCTGTCTCTCAAAAAGATTTTTATGATCAATCTTTTTAGGAAGGGACTCTAAGACAAAACATCGGATTCTAAACTTCACATCGATTTTATTAAAATTTTTTTTTTTTGCACGAGCTATCAGTTTGGAGTTGATTTGCAATATAATTTATTGTTTGGTTAGAAATTAACAAATACGCCTAACATAACTGATAACCCCCACCACTACCAAGATAGTATCCTCACCTTCCTCAAGACAGCAAAAGTATTTAGACTGACTTAATAGTTTTGGAAATTATAGATGCCAGTATAATAAAAAAATAAAATAAATAAAAACAACAACAACAACAACAAAAACAATTTACAAAAAATTAAAAAAAAAAAAAAAAGGAAAAAACTGGCACTTTTTTAACATTTGAATGACGATTTAGAGATTTTTCCGAATAAGTAATAGATGAAAGTTTCATACTTTTCCCCATGTCATACATTGCCTTCCAAACCAAAAGATAGGTGGACTTCGCATTTACGATTAATTTTTTTTTAATAAGTTTTGGGAAAAAAATTTACCATTATGAAAAATTAAATTTTAATTTACATGAAAGTTAGGAACATCAAGAGGTAAGGGGAGTAGTGAGGTTAAAAATGAAATGTTTTAAGATGCATTTATAATTTATCAAAATATTCAAAACGTAGTAGGTATCAACTATAGCCCATAGATTAACGTACGTATTATTAGGCTAATCTACGACATAGCCAGCTCCATGCCAATGACTGGGACATTAAAATTATTTTTTAATCTTTTTATCCCATTTGGCTTTCCATTTTCCCCATACAACTGGTTCAAAAAAATTAAATATCTACTTTTTTTCAATTTACGCCATTTTAATAATAAATTCAAAAAAATATTACCGAAAAAATAAATTACTTCCAAAAATACACACATTTTTATACCCGATTACAGCCCTAATTTTCTCAGTTCCACAAACAATAATCCATAAACTCGGTTAATAAGGGTAAAAACACTCGGCTCCGTTTCCACCGCAGCTAACATCGTTAACGATATCTTTATGAATGAACGTCGTCGTATTAATCGCGCGAACGAGGTAAAAGAATTTTTATGGAATATTTCTACAATCTATGTTTACCCATACCTATACAACACGTTTATCTACAGAATGAAATTATAGTGGTATCGCAACGGGCGCGGTGGTCCGAAAATACATAACGGTTAAAACGATTAATAGAGAAGAAACCTGTTTAATTTGTGGCCAGGTCCGGTGAAAAAATTGGCGCTTTTACTTTTCTCGTAATTTTTATGAAAGGGACGAGTTTCGCGAGTTACGAAGACACCTATATTTACGTCGCGACCGCTCGCAAATAATATTTACCGAGTCGTAATTTCAACCAGGTATTCCATATAACTCCACTTGAAGCTCACAATTTTGTAACAGAAAAAAAAAAATTATCGCTATACCAGTCGCATAAACGAGCGTACGGTATTAATCGTAAATAGAGAAAATACCGACACGGTTACACAAGGTCGGATTAAATTTGAATAAATCTCAATATTAACGTCTGCTAAAAGAAGAAGCATACGTATATTAAAAACACCCATTAATATTTACATAATCAGTAATATGTCTCCACGTATAGGTGCAAAAAAAAGTTTACCTATACTTACAGGTTGAATATTCGTAAATATTTAATAAACCCACGAGCGTAAAATCGCAGAATCCGGCCTACCGGTCGTTAATAATCCGCACCAATGCGATCGCACGGTATCACCGAGGCAGATGTTCGTCGGTGGATAATTTCGATTATTTTTCTCAAAAGACCCGACCAACGTCCGTTACTCGGACGAGGTGATTTTTGTTTCTAGCCATACCAGTTTAATGAAAAACCTGCCAACCATCTTCGTCTATATACTTGAAATTATCGTACGCGAAACTCGATTTTTCTTTTCCAAAACCATAACGAAACAAAAAAAAAAAACGAGTAGTGGACACTGACGCTCGAACAAAAGACACCACCTATTCCAGTGTCCGGTAAATGAATACGTAAAAATACCAGTTTCTAGTAGCCGGACAAATAATCGTACTGTATGGGACGACTTGTGAAATTAACGATTTTTTTTTACCCGTCGTAATTATTTCAACCAAGGGTGACCGGGTAAGGTTAACGAGAGCATATTTTGTTTAAACGTCTCTTGGGAATTTACATCGGTTTCTCATACGATAATCGAACCGATTATCAGTTAATCTGGTTTCGGGTATTTGCCACTTTGCCTATACTAGTTGATTACGAATAGCATTTTGAACAGGAAAAATTCCCATCAAAGCGATACTTTGGTTTAATTGCCAGTAATATCATATAGAACCGAAGAGAGAGACAGGACCGGATTCCTGAAAGGGCCAGGAGATGTGAATTCAAGGTTTAAAATTTTTCACAATTCAATTACGTTTGTTTTTAGCTGAGTTACCAACTTAAAAATAATATATGTATATAGCCTACCTGATTTGAGTAGAGGGGTCGAAGAGAGGGGGGGCACCTTCAAATTATTGCGTTTCAGACTATACTTGTAATCATCTAGCAAAATATGCAATTTTTTGGTATAAATATATATTTTCGCTCACGCGTAGCGCAGGCGGATATTCGTAAAATTCACACAAAATTTGATGGGATGCTCTTCTTAAAAATACGCTAAAGTATTTCTTTTGTTTTTTTCAATAAAATTCAAAATGGCGGATCATTCAAATTTTAAGGATAGCCGGAGAGGAGAGAAATAGTTCAAATTTTTTGTTTTTCATCTCATACGAAAGAATAAGTTACGGTCACCAACATATCCAAATTTCAGCTTTACAAGTACATTCTGAGGAGAATTAGAGCAAAAAACGACTTTTTGAGGGAAGTTTTGAGTCATGAAATTTCTTGAATCTTCAATATCTCCTCACCAAATCAACTTAGAAAAGTGAAACTTTGTGTGTAGGGTTGGTTAGTGACCAGAATATAACCTCTTGAATTTAGACAAAAATGGATCCAAAATGGCGGATTATCAAAATTTAAGTAGATCTTGAGGAGCCTCAAATGGGTGAAAATGTAATTAATATGATCTCATATGATTATTGGGAACAAGGAGTATACTGTATCCCCTATTCACCTTCATACATGATGTTGGAGGGGAGAAGGAGGGGTTATCGACTTCATAATGTGGTGCGGAGTACACGAAATGTCGAAAATTTTTCATTCTAATGTCATATAATAAAATGAACCCAAGTGACTCAGCTATTCAAATTTTAGCTTCCTAAGTACACTTGGAGGGGAGGTAGAGTAAAAAAGGGTTTTTGGAGGGGAAATTACACTGCAGGAAATTCCATAAATCTTGCATATCTCGTTACCAAATCGATCTAGGAAGGTTAAATTTCGTGTGTAGGGTATCCATTTTCCATTCTTGTGCAGGGCAGGGGAGGGGGGGGGAAAGGACTTCGGTCTTCTGAAAGAGCTTTGTGATCAAAATTTTAGGGCTTAAAAATTTTTTTCTATTTCAATTGTATTTTTTTATCGTTTTTTTTTTTTTTTTTTTTTTTTTTTTAAATGATAATCATGTATAAAATTATATATAAATATTTTTGAACTTCTTCTGAGAACTAAAATTATTCGCCCAAATTGAAAATTTCATGTGTAGGGTTAGTGGATGACCAGAATATGACGTCTTCAATTTAGATCGAAATGGATCCAAAATGGCGAATCGTAAAAATCTGGATATATTTTGAAGAGCCTCGAGTGGTTATAATTTGAGAAATATATTATTGCATAGCAAGAAATAGTACATTTCTTCTAAATTCAACTTCATGAGCGTTTTTAGAAGGGAAGGGTAGGGGTTTTCAGACCTCGTATTGGATGTGGCCAGTAGTCATGAAGGGGTTAGCAACATTATTTCCAAACCTGAACAAGCACCAGTTGAAAATTCAGCTCCAGTAATGCGGCATAGGTGCTTACTTTTTTTTTAATTTTCATCAAATTTTTTTCAACGTATTTTCGATGGATTTGAAAAAAAAAAAAAGTACAAAAGCGAGAGGCGAAAATTATTTTTGCCCCAATACCAATTTTAACTACCAATTTTAACTACCCCAACTCTGCAAGACTGGCCACGCCACAGGGTGTGGGACTTGCCCATCCAAAGTAGCGGCTGTACGGAAAATAACCCCTAGCCGTCTCGAGTCCACATCCTCTGCAATGGAGACCTGTGATGAAGAGCCCGCATCCACGGCTGGAGGAGCCGTTCCCAGTAGCTCCCATGAGCAATAACAACCTTGGGGTGTTGCAGCTAAACTGCAACCATGATAGGGTGGCTACCAACCTAGCTGCAGCCCAGGCTTCAGCTATTGGAGCAGTACTCATGGTTCTCTCAGACCCCTACTCTTTTAGGGGAACTGTGCAGCTTGCAGGATGGACTCCAGTAACTGGGGAGAGAGTGACCCTGCTAATCCGTTGCGGTATACCGTTTAGCACGGTGGATACGGGTCATGCTGATTCGGTGGCTGCTGTGGTGGCCGGTATCTTAATAGTGGCAATCTACTCGCCTCCTTCTGGGGATCTGCAAGGCTTGCTTAATTGCACTGCCCCCCTGTTATGTAATCACGATAACCAGGTGCTTCTAGCTGGTGACTTCAACTGCACTACCCAGATGATTCCTGGTGCATCCACTAACGTCCGAGGCAGGATATTAGAGGACTTCATCCTGGATAATAGACTGGCCATACACAATGACCAATCTGTCACCTGGTCTCGACGTCATCAGGACCGTTGGTTCTCCTCAACTCTAGATTACACTCTGAGTACGCAGTCTGTCAATGTAATAGGTTGGAGAGTTCTGAGTGAAGATAGCCTATCAGACCACAGATACATTTCTTTTGAGATCTCCACATGCTTAGTGCAGAGACCTCAACGAATAATCCACAAAGTCGACTACCAGGCATTGCGCTCTTCTATTAGGCAAATTAACATCCAACCTATCCAAGGCCCAATGTCATCTGAGGTAATTGATTCTCGGATTGCAAGTATTACAGCCAGCCTTCAGGAAGCAACAAGGAATGCCACCACATCTACAACTTGTCCCCAAGGGGTAGATTGGTGGACTCCAGAACTCCAGATCCTGAAAAAGTCACTGAACAAACTCAACAGGATTATTTCTCGCAGAACGGCAGGTCTTGAAAGATCTTGCCTCCTGGCACTACGAGCTAGGCTTAGGAAGGCATATAAAGCCACCATTATTTCTAGCCGCAAGAACTCCTGGAGAGAATTCTGTGAGAGTGCAGACGTAGCCCTAGGCGCCTAAACACCTCCAAAAATCTCTTATAAGCGTTATCTCCCTTAATAATGAAGCATCTACTTGAAAAACGGTACAATACAAAAATATTCTAGACTACATTTCCTAAAAAAAAGTCACATTGATTTTTTTCGATAAAATGCCTTTAAAAGTCCCAAAACGACCCGTCAAGTCACCACCCTTTTAGGAATGGAGTTCTTCGCGGGAAATAGCAAATTTATGTAAACAAATTGCATACATATTTCATATATAAATGGCAATGAATTACACCCATAACCTAACGCCAACTGTGCTATTTCAATAAAATAAAATAAAATTGAGTTCCTTTCCAAACTTCTCTCCCCATTTCTAAACTCGTTATAAAAGATGATAATTATCATTTATAATAAGAAGTAGGTAATTTACTCAACATAAATACGCTATTTCTCGTGAAGAACTTGAGTTTTAAAAAAAGGATCAACTTCATGCGGCTTTTAGAGGCTTTTAAAGGCATTTAATCAAAAAAAATAACATGACCTTTTTTTAGAAAATTTATCGTAGAATAATTTTGTATAAAACTATTTTTTACGTAAATGCATTATTTATAGAGATACAAGCTGAAAACATATTTTAAAACATATTTTCAGGGGATTTAGACCCTCTCTAGACCCTTCACTCGAGTTCTTGAGGACTTCCAATATATTGAAGATGATGGTCCTACTGATGTTTATACTACATATCGCTTCGATTAGAACTTTCCCTATATTTCGTCCAAAAATAGCCTCTTTTTTACCGAACCGTATACGTACTACTTGCAAAAGTTTCATCCAATTCAAGATTTTCCTATGGTAGCTACAGTAGCTACACAACCGACGAAAGGTCAACCAGGGCACAGTAGCTGGATGTGGATATGGTAATTATGTAATTTTTAAGGCGATCGTGTAATTCGCGGGTAAACGCTTTCGATCCTTCGGGGGACAGAGTATACGTGAGTTTTTAATTTATTCTCGTCCTCTCGTGCACCGAAGAGGCGCGCGCGTTCGTACCCTTTTTTTTCATCTTTGTTGCGCGCATTTCGTTCTCTTCTCGGTGTTCACGTCGTTCACTCCTTCGTAACGGTGGCACGACGCGGGCGTAAAGATGTGGAAATTTATTTCGGGGCGTCTCGACGCCGGTAGGGTATCGAAAGGTGCTACGACCACGAATACGTGTACACTACGGTGTATCGTCGGTCGCATTTATTTCCGCTGATTTCCTCGTCATTTGTGTTTTATTTCGCTCGTATGAGCTTCGTAATTCGTTTGGCTTATTTTCGGTACAATTTATTGCGGAAAAAAAATTTCGCATGTTTCTTCTAAATTTGTAAGATATGAGAAACACAACTGTCAACCGTGTCGAATTTATACATTTGTTGGCTCTGGATTAAGTTCAAGCTCCCCTCCTCGCTGGCATTTGGTTACATTCTTGAAGGGCAAGGGCAGCTGTGAAAAAATTACAGGAGATTGTCACGATTGCAGGATATATACGATGATCTGTGTCCTGGGAAGTTGAGAAGCCACAGAACTGGCATAAAGGATTTCTCGGATCCCTTGGAATAGATGTTAGTGTATAAGGCAAGTGTGACCAATCTCATTATTCACTTTTGATTATTATCGAAAAATAAATAAATGAATAACTGAATAAGTTATCTGCTCTGTTTGCCATTCTCTTTCAAATAAAACACCCAAGTTAAGAAATTAAGATATAAACGGTAATTTTACAATTATACTCCAGTAAAGCAATTTTACCTAATTATTGCAGTCGAATGCTTCAAGTACATCATCTACAGAAATAGTACCTATATCGAAATAAATATCATCCTAGAAAGTAATGCTGTATGAGAATACAAATTCTCTACATATTCCTTAGATCCAACTATTGAATTACTTACCTACTTTGACTTTCCAAACTTACAGTGTAGCAAAGCCTGCCTATCTCTGGGTGAAAGGGTGAAGAGGTAAGGGGGAAGCAAGGATAAATTACTTGAATTCATTTGTATAATTACACACATAAATACCGCTAGATTTTTACGACACTATTTTACATCAAACACGCTTTTATTATTATTATTTTTTTTAAATTAATTTTGTAACCTATCATAATATCTTTTTTAGTAATTTCTTTTTCAATTCAATTTTTTATAATTTGAATGTTTAATTTTTTGTTCTTCTCACCTTTCATTATTTTTTTTTATTACATCGTTCTCTCTCTTATTTAAAATAATTTATTTTTTAATTATTTAATTTTTTTGTTTTCATTTGCTTCAAAAAATTCTCCCTTTTCGATTAAATTCCTTTGTAAATGATTTTTATTTTTATTTTTTGAATTTTATTTTAAACTAGTGCCTCCTCGCCCCTTCGGGGCTCGCAATAAAAATTAAGTGAAGAAGAAAAAGTTATTTTATCAGACAAGTACTGCTACATTCCAAACTGCACAACCCAATTTATTCTTATTTGTTACACCCCCCCCCCCGAGCTCTTCCTTTCAGGATGGGTTCGCACCTTTATACCTTTGTATACCTGCCATTTTAAACAATTTTACAACTTTACCCTTACTCTTGCCTATGTACAAAGCTTTTGTTAAAATTTATCACATTTTTTCTCCTTTGTATACCTGCTATCCTTTATGCCTTTTATACCTGCTACTCAAAACAATTTTATGACTTATCCTTGGGTATGTATAAGACTTTCATTAACATTTACAACCTTTTTTTCCTTTGTATACGTGCTATCCTCTATATACCTTTTATACCTGTTATTCAAAACAAGGATGCGCGCGCATCTCAAAACCGATTTCATTTTGATTTCAATATATAGAGAGATACTGAACCTATAGTAAAATTTGCAAAAATATTAAAAAATATAAACAACTAAAATTTATGTCAATAATAAGCGATTTTGGTAAATACGAATATAAACTGTAAAAAAATTCAATTATTATACTATATAGTTAAATTTGTAGCACAAAAAAAATCAAGTCATTGACAGCCTAAGAACAAGGTGGATGTGATCATGTGACGGATACATTTACAGAATATAAAAATACACAATATAAATAGTTATAAAAAATTTAAAAAATCAATGGAGTAAAATGACTATAAACCGTAAAAAAAATTTAATCATTCGTAGATTAGAATAAATAAATATAAATAAATTTATGTCGTTGGTAAATTCAAGTCACTGATAATCTCAGAATGAGGTGGATGTGACAAAAAAATTACAAAAAAAAAATAAACAAATATTTGAAAACCCCACCCTCCCCCGACCCTCCCTTCCCAAATCAGGTGGTCTGTAATAGCCACTGTTTTTAAGTTAAAAACTCAGCTAAAAATTTCAAAAAATTAATTGGAGTAAATAGCAAAATAATTTCAAGAAAAAGTGAAGCAATTATTTTTCATATGAGAAAAAAAAAACAAAAAATAAATTCATTTAAATAAAAAATAAAAAATAAAAAAATAAAAGCATGATGAAACATAGGAAGGAAGATGACATCTTTAATAATATTATTTATTTTAATTGTAATAAATTCAATATTAATTTCAAAAAAAAATTTTTAATATTTTTTTTTTATTAATTCAATTTTAATAAAATTAAATATTTTTCTTTTACTTTTTTATTGATTTATTTTTCACTAATATATGAAATTAAATTAAATTAAATTAATTGAATTAAATAAGATAAATTAATATCATCTGCAATAATATATTATATAAAATTATTTAATTTATACTTATCTTTTTAATTGAATATATTTATTACTGTTTATGAAAAATTATAATGAAAAATTAAATTGAAAAAAATTATTTAAAAATGAAAAAATAAAATATGATTGTAAAAACTGGTTGTGAAAAATTAAAATCAAAGACAAATGTAAATAAAAAATAGAACAATTGAAATTAACGGAACGCCAAAGAAAATAATAAGTAAACAAATAAATATGAATAAAGAGATTTCATTAAAATTCTTAAATATACATATATGTTCCAGTTACGTGGGAAAAAAATTTCTTTAAATTCGAAAGAACCTCAACACATTATCTCCTATTTTTAGTTGCTTAGTCGATAAAAAAAATGAATATCGTGAATTACCATACAACAATCTTTATAAAAAAAAAACATATATATCAATATCGCATCGCACTTTCTACTCAAAAGTTCATCACACCTCAATACCACTCTCATCTATACCTCTACGTAATCACCGTATAGTCCACAAACTCATCATAAATTTCCACGCCATTCGATCTAATCATCAATCTTCTCGTCCTCACGATCGAAAAATTTCCAATCTTCCATACACCCCATACGTTCAATCAATCGCAAATCCCATCAATTTAAAACCCATATCTCACGCTTTTAATTATACTGCGGTAGCGGGCCCACAGTCTTACTCCCTCGTAGTATTTTCTAATCAGTAAATCGATGCCGAAGCCCGGTTTCGCATACGCTACGTACAAAACTGCTGATAAATCGAAAGTAACTATACGAGGACAACTCACGTGTTCGGCTCGCCAAGACTTGTAATCGATTAGTATCGTGACTGGTTTACAGATGAAGCACGAAAATAGTACCTATATAATAAAGTATATACGAAGATAAAAAAAAAAAAAATAACCGAAGAAAGAAAAAAACAACAACGTCAAACATGTTTTGTACACAACTATTCACCTATGTAAGCCCTATATACCTTATTCCCATCGTACACACGTCCAGCACTCCAGCACCG
This sequence comes from Phenacoccus solenopsis, assembly GCA_009761765.1. Taxonomy (NCBI): domain Eukaryota; kingdom Metazoa; phylum Arthropoda; class Insecta; order Hemiptera; family Pseudococcidae; genus Phenacoccus; species Phenacoccus solenopsis. The sequence continues at coordinate 25,390 of VFXL01000434.1, read as the reverse complement.
TGGCGAAGATGCGCAAAAACGAGCAGCTAATTCGAAAAATATTTTCATTCCCTCAACCAGCCTCGAATCACCTTGGACGTTGAAATATAATCGTTCGATAAATCATTTCTCCGTATACAGTTCATCATAAATCTCCGAAACCGGTACATCCTGCGGGAGTTTCGAAAGTCATCCCACTTACTGGCGAAATTTCGCCAATGCTATCGCCAATTCCAAAATTTCCCCTTCGTTGTCTTCGAGATGACCAAAAACGCCGCAACCCTCGATACACAAAGAACCACCGCCAGTATCCATAGACCACCCACACGACGCTGCGGGAAAAAAAACCAGCTCGCGGTTATTACCGTGTGTTCAAATTAATAAAAGCCAGACCTAATGTAGCAAACTCCATCATCGATAGCGACGTTACAGACGCGAATATAGGTTACCGACGTACTTTAGTACACTCGAGGTAAGTATCGATTCGCCTTTAAGCATCTTCGTTCTTTGGTATTGAGAACTTAGCACGTGTTACACAGCCACCGATTTCGTTACGTAACTGGTTTCGTTATTGATTACCTTTCTTCGATTCTACATAAGGAAAAAAAAACCCAGGGATCCGAAAATAATAAAGAGTAACACCCACGCCTTTGGCATAACCATTTACACACACTAATCGAACAATTAAACGGTGAAAAATGGCGTCGCTGTAGCCTCTACCAGTTCGAGATCGAATAAGCTACCGTAATCTTTAATGGTATGTAATTTCACAACTTCAGTCTGCCATATAGGACACCAATAGGCATGGCTGGTTGTCTGCGAGCTAATTTTCTCTCATTCGCGTATCACCGGATCTAAACGGTAGTAAAATAAATCCTACGATTCTCCATATCCTCACCAGCCACCAACACCTGATACCCAGACGTCAGACAAACACCAGGAGACCATTTATTCGACGTTGCAAATTCATCTTCCACCTTCCAGGCGTACTTTTAATTACTCCAGCTTCCGCAGCGTTGTCAAGGTCACCGATGTATCTTCACATATCCATCGAATTAACACCTAATGATTTGAATCAATTTCCAACTCGTGTCTGGTGGGCAAAAACCGTCACGATAGGACGATTTAATTACTACACCCTGTAAAGCGGTACACATACTAGTACACCATCACGGTACACGTCGACGACGCGAATAAGAAAACCAAAACCGAAACTCACACACCGATGCATGTCAATGCACTTGAACTGGAAGAGGTTAGCATAGCGTGACCCGAGCAAGATGGTCATTTCAACACACTCGTACGTTTCTATTACCATTTCGCGACCGCCTATACCACAACCTTGACCTTGTGCACGGGCCCGGAACATCTCCGTATAGCGTTTCTTTTTCACCCAAAAAATTAATTTTTCCTCATTACCGTCCATTCTATAATTGATAAATTTGTCCTCGCGTTTAAACACGTTCGTCCGTCGAATTCGTATTAGATACCTAACCATCGCTCTTATACGTAGTACGTTCGAGTTAGTCCATTTGTAAGTATAATTACCACCGAATCGTCAATCCGCTAACCATTTAATACCGCGTACGACTTGCTAACGAGGCTGTAAAAACGCTCGAACCATGCTCGATACCAGCGTTAGAACACGTTCGAGTGGTGTTCAAACATCGTTTTTACCTCGCCTAGGTATCGCTTTCTTCGCGATCACCTGGATGACCGTGTATAACATCGGCTACCGTGTAAATCCTATGCACCATACGTGCACATCGAACGTATATACTTAATTTTAGGTTCCCTCCTGGCTGCGAATATCGGTCAAAAGGTAGATATTCATCTAAACATCTACCATCTACAATCGTACCAGTACATATGGCGAACACGAAATCTTAATTATACACGTCCATTTCCATGTATCGAATCGTCGAAAAAAATAACTATCTAATTCCGTTTAAAAAAGTTGTATACACGCTTTCAACAGAAAAATTCCGGTATTTTCCACAATAAGAAATTTTTCAATTTTTTTTTTTCAACAACTCATCATTTGCGCTTACGTTATAAGTTGGCAACAAAGTGAGAAATTTTCCTTAGGGGAAAACGCCGGAAAATTTTATAATTTATTTTTAACCTTCTGCCTCCATCTTATTTTTAATATGGCACTATGGCAGTTGAACATGTCGCGTGAAATTGAGCGATTAAAATTTTTTCTTAGTTTTTGGCGGTCCGAACTGGTAGTTGCCACTTAGTTACACCATTGTCAATTATCATCGTTTATTAATTTTATTAACATCTATCTAGATGAGATTTATTCCCCAAAACAGAACATATATAATATGTAGAAGTCTATAGACCTCATTACAGTGGTATCGTGGATTTAAAAATAATTTTCTTATTGGACGAATTTTGAGAAAATTGCGATCAAAAAGTTAGCAGCATATTTTATAGACATAGTTCTTTCATGAAATTTTTTTTTGTGAACAAAAAATTTATCCAACTTCAAACAATGTCGTAAATAGAATTTGTGTTAAATTTTTTTTTTCATTAAAGAATCTGAAAAAATTTTGTTTTACTGACGATTTTTTTTTAATGATTTATTAAAGTGGCGTTTATAATCGCTCATGATTTTCTGCACTTGAGAAAGATATGGACGTCTTTCATTGTCACTATTATTACATTAGAGTAATTTTCAATTTGGGCGAATAATTTTAGTTCTCAGAAGAAGTTCAAAAATATTTATATATAATTTTATACATGATTATCATTTAAAAAAAAAAAAAAAAAAAAAAAACGATAAAAAAATACAATTGGAATAGAAAAAATTTTTAAGCCCTAAAATTTTGATCACAAAGCTCTTTCAGAAGACCGAAGTCCCTTTTCCCCTCCCCCTCCCCTGCCCTGCACAAGAATGAAAATGGATACCCTACACACGAAATTTAACCTTCCTAGATCGATTTGGTAACGAGATATGCAAGATTTATGGAATTTCCTGCAGTGTAATTTCCCCTCCAAAAACCCTTTTTTACTCTACCTCCCCTCCAAGTGTACTTAGGAAGCTAAAATTTGAATAGCTTAATCACTTGGGTTCATTTTATTATATGACATTAGAATGAAAAATTTTCGACATTTCGTGTACTCCACACCACATTTGAAGTCGATAACCCCTCCTTCTCCCCTCCAACATCATGTATGAAGGTGAATAGGGATACAGTATACTCCTTGTTCCCAATAATCATATGAGATCATATTAATTACATTTTCACCCATTTGAGGCTCCTCAAGATCTACTTAAATTTTGATAATCCGCCATTTTGGATCCATTTTTGTCTAAATTCAAGAGGTTATATTCTGGTCACTAACCAACCCTACACACAAAGTTTCACTATTCTAAGTTGATTTGGTGAGGAGATATTGAAGATTCAAGAAATTTCATGACTCAAAACTTCCCTCAAAAAGTCGTTTTTTGCTCTAATTCTCCTCAGAATGTACTTGTAAAGCTGAAATTTGGATACGTTGGTGTCCGTAACTTATTCTTTCATATGAGATGAAAAACAAAAAATTTGAACTATTTGCCTCTTCTCCAGCTATCCTCAAAATTTGAGTGATCCGCCATTTTGAATTTTATTGAAAAAACAAAAAAATCACTTTTGCGTATTTTTAAGAAGAAACTCTCACCAAATTTTGTTCCATTAAAAAACATATTAATATGTTATAAAAATTCAATTTTTTTCATTCTTATAGAAAATTTGCTGTAGAATCCGAAAAAGTAAGCCTAGGAGTCGTATTAGACTTCTTAGTGTGTCTAAAGTAACCCCACACATAACTGACCCAACGCAAATTGAAAAGTACGATTTCGTTTTTCACAAAAAAATTTTATTTTGGTTTTGACATGAAATATTTTTACATTCCGCTCTACATATTTTCTGTGTCACGAGATTTTCACTATCTCCCGTGAAAGTAGAAGGATTATAGTACACGAATCCATTAAAAACAAAAAATCGATATTTTCTATCCTAATTCATATTTTTCTCGATATCAACTTGTGACAATGTTGACTCTTTTCTTATAGAATGCCACATATTGATACTAAAAGGTTGGACATTTGCCAGATGATTACAAAAGGTCTGAAACGCAAAGATCTGAAGACCACGCTCTCCCGACCCCCATTCCCAAATCAGGTAGGCTGTAATAACAATCGTTTTCAAGTTAAAAACTCAGCTAAAAATTATAAAAATTGTTGACATGAAAATACCAATTTTTTTATCAACAAAACAAAAAAAAGTATTTTTTTCAATGAAATTGATAAAAAAAATTCTCAAAAAAAATTACATTCGTGCAAAAATTATTTTAAATCTCAACATCAACTGCACTCGCCATCTAACACACCATCTCCGGAGAAACCACTACGCATCCTAGCCACGATATAGCACACTCTCCCAAACAACTTTTACTCGGCAATGTCAACCCATCTAATCGCGATGCGCCCAACACCATCACGAATTAAAATTCCCATCGCATATACCTCAGCCGAGAACGAAGACTAACGCGCCTCTCGATACACCGTCTCGACCGCGCGTCCCAATCACCGAACCGTTAATCGCGGTACGAAAACGCGTACTTAGCGTGAGATCCGTTCGGACGCGCACTGACCAAACCAGAAATACCGAAAAAGTCATTCTAAAAAGATACCCGAGGCTGGTCAGGATTCAAAGTATCGTATCGCGTATACAGACACGTCTACCATTTATGATTTATTGCCCGCTAACACAACAGGTATACTATAACGAATTCCGCCGCGCAACGTCCACAGCTCCCCAAATCCATCCAAGACCTCATGCTGTTTTCCAATATTATCCGTGTCCGTTGCCCGGAAAATTAATAGTGAATTAAACGCCGCCTCGCGAGCTGAAAAAAAATTCCCCCCGAACCGTCGTACTAACCGACATCTCGTTGACATTCTTTAAATTATCAGACATGGTCGAAACATTGTATTCGTGTGTAATTAATACCTCGCCTCGGAGGCGATACCGGCTAGCTTTCGGCACAAACGTCGTGATTTAATACCTTCGTCCTCTGGTGCCCGGTGATTTTCGTGAATTTATTCCATTTTTGAGAAAATATCTCCATCATTCGATTCCAATTATACGGGTCCGCGGGTACGTGCGCGTTTATCATCGTCATCCACCGCGTACCCGGTTCCATCTTCGAAGCAGGTCGATCGAAAAAAAATTTCCTTTAAACCGTGAACGAGTACAACCTTGACGAAGAATGAGCTTCCTTACATAGCAAACAACGCGTTTTTCGGTACGATTTTTCAATTTCGCCTCGATATTGTTTTATCATCGTAGACTACATACGTCGCTATCGGTATTCTCATTCTTATTCCGATACGGTCATGCTTAAACACCGAACAGGTATTTTTTTTTCCATACTCTCGGCTATCTGTACTCGGACGTGCTTAGGGATACCCAAAATTCACCTCCCACGCGTTCGCCAACTCTCAACCCAAAACCTAGCGATCGCCCTTCGCTTAAATATTCGAAAATATTTTTAATCACCAGCATACCTCGGCTACGAACACTACCTTCGTATATGGCTGCCAATGCGGATAATTTCATTCATTAACCATTCCAGTACCAGACGATGGCTCCATTTAAGGACCAATGAATTACGTATATAAGCGAGAAAATAATACGACCAGAAAACTAATTCGGTTATGAAGTGACTTGTAATATACGAATACAATAATGATTTAACCTTGCGTTTACGTGACCTTTCTAATAGTACTTTGCCCTACCACCCTCACCCCTTTTCTTTATCCCGACGAGTGAGCTCGAAATAAAAAAAAGGTCACGTAGCTCCTATGCTGCGTATTTTCCTATCTTTATTTTTTTCATTATCCTTTTCGTTCACCTTTACTAAGGACAGCTCAATCATATCCGCGTAGTTCACCACCTCATTACCACATTCGACAACCAACGAAGTCCGTACAAACCAATGGCTACGTAGTCGTATATTCCTACAAAAATACCAATCCAATCGTCGTAATTTACGTCCAAAAAATCCCCACAACGGTTGCCTCGCCATCGTAATCGCGTACATCCGGATAATCCTAATAATACACGTACACGTGCCAACCATCTAAATCGAAAAACTCGACTCTTTCGTATTCACCGAAACCGAGTTATTTCTTTTTCCACCGCAACCGAAGCTATTAAAATCGAAAGTATACGAGGATACGGCTAAATAATGAAAATAATCCCTTCGTCGGTACCGCGTTAAGGCCTTCTCTTCTATATATTATACGTACTTATATCTACCTAGAAAAACTTACCAATCATCGAGTCACGAAATCTGATTCCTATAAAGAAAAAACTTAATACTTACAATTTCCTGTACTGTAACGCGAATATTAAACGATTCATAATTTATATCTCATACCCGTGCCTGCCCTCTCCTGCGCTTATTATATCGGCTATTTTGACCCTATGAAACTCAAACGAGGGAAAAGCGTGCGTCGAAATTACGCGAATGAATGTTTTTAATTTTTTGAGAAACAGCAGAATGAACAGGACAATTTTATAATAAATTAAATTTTTTTTTTTTTTTTTTTATTTATAATTATATATAATTTAAAAAAAAAGGTAGGCTGAAGTAGCATTTCAAAAAATAATTTAATCATGATCCTCTCAAGGGCTTACTCAACGTATATATATACGATATATCTGGCTTTTTTTGGTACCAGAGAAGCACAAATCCTAACTGAACTACGTAGTATATACCATCGTATACCTGATCATCAGTATTTCCTTCAATATTTTTCCTACTTTGATTATTAAAAAAAAAAAAAAAAAAAAAAATATCATGAGCATTGCTTATCAGTTCTTATTTGTTATTATTTTTTTATTTTACGTTTTGTTTTTCGATATCAATTAAATTATAAAATATAATCCACATCAAAAACATTTTCAAATTTTTTATTGGTACGGAAAAAGGCTACAAACTCTTAAACCTGACTGCAAGGTGTGGTGGAGGGGACAGATCTATATATTTACATAATGTGTACCTATTATACTTATAATATGCATGAGAGTGGGAATTGTTTTCATTTTAACCTTCGTGAAATTAATAATTATTTACAAAAGCAACACCTAAGAAAAATGCAAGTTGCCTTAGATCAAAAAAATAATTTTTGTTTCTGTTCAATAATAAAATAAAATAAAAAAAAAAATAATAATAATAATAAAAAGCATTTATTTGAACATTTGAACAATTTGATCGATAATTTGGAATTTCTTCGAGAGAAAAGTGCCAAAAATTTTTACATGTGAAAGATTTCTTTTTGTTTAATCTATATACATTTCAATCATTATCGCGAAATACAAAGAGATAAATTTTTCCTTGGGTCAGTTTCACATCAATCCTCTTCAACTCACTATTTTCAGCTTATGTTAGAATTTCTTATTTCTATTGAACAGAAATAAGTCTAACATGAAAATAAATAAATAAAATAATTTTTCTAAAATTCATACCAAAATATAGTGGTTTCAGAGTCAAATTTTTCGAAGACTGGTATTTCTCCATCTAATAGCAAAGGCTTGTAATTTTTTTTTGATTTTTTGTCGAATTTCCTCCGTTTTTTTTTTTTTTTTTTTTTTTTCAGAAATAATGTTTGTAACTTTTTATATAGAACCGTGTGTTTTGTTTTTTTTACATAAAAAAAATCCTACAAGATAATATACTCGTACTTAACATACAAAGTATGATTTCATCTACTCTTTGATGGAAGCACCTGAGTTCTCACCTGCCTATACGTCACTATATCTCACTTATAATCATTCAAATAATTAATTACGATGAAAAACTTACCCTCTTTCCTCATTCCCATTTTTAAACACTTCCTTAATCGGCAAAATTGGCATTGGTTTCTGTGATGCTGATCTATAGGACAATTTCGACTACCTCTACACGAATAACTTAAATTACGTCGGACGCTTCTTTTGAAGAAACTTTTGCAACCTGAAATAAAGAAATAAATACATAATTAATCAACAGCTCGACTAAATTTAGAATTGTGAGATCATAAGTGTAAAGCGATAAAGTATTACATATGCTCAATTAATCACCAGTTTTCTAAGCTACCTATGGCATTGAAAACCAAGACCATAAAAGGGAGCAAAATAGTACAACAAAATAAGTTGTAAACTCAAATGGAGGGTGTACCATGGTAAATTTGAATTAATCGATGTTACTTGAAATTTCTCAAATCGCGCAGAATTTTGAAATTATTACCTTACTTTTTAGAGTTCTATACTAAAGTAAACCTAGTATAAAAAATGTGTATTTTTTGAAGATTTTCTTCGCCTACTATATAGTACTCAGCGAGTAGAATAAAAAAAGTTATATAAAATTTTTGCCTAATTTCAAAAATGAAGGAAATATATCTTACATTTAATTTATAAATTAACAATAGCTCCTTCAATTTAACAAATATGCAAAAATTTTATACCATATTTTTTGGTCTACTCACTGAGTGCTACCATGTAAGTGAAAAAAATCTTAAAAAAAAAAATTTTTTCTTCACATTGCATATAATAGTGAACTCTTGTGAAATGATGTATTTCGCTTACTACTAGCCAACTAATTTCCTCCAAACTGAATTTTCGACCCATACGCAAAGGACATTACATATTATAGAGTCCTAAGTTCAAACTATGGTAAAACAGTGCCCACCATACTCGAGACATCCTATATGTATTTATAACAAAATGATTTAATAAGTTGTTGAAAGACCCTGGGTCTTACTTCGACTAGTAAATCTAGTCCATATAAAGGTCATTTACAAAAAAAAAAAAAATTCCGAACAAATTTTTTTTTTTCATAAATATGCAGATAACAGCTCCACCAATAATATATTAAAAGTCCACATTCCTTGGTGGTGCGCGTATTCAACAGGGAGTGTGTTGGAACCACTATATCTCCTCAGGATTTTATGAAAAGGCAAAAATAGCTCAGTGCAATTTTGTTCCACATTCAATTTTCTACAGCTTTTGTACGAACATTTTTTTTCTACAACCCGTAGGTGGGGAGGTAGGGGTGTTTGAAATTTGGTACTTTATGAGCTCCATTATATAATTGATTCTGTTATGCTATGTGATGCTATATATAAGAATGAAAAATCCATGTAAAATGACTTGCGATTACATACCAAGATGAGATTTATTAGGTTTAGTATCAATTTATTAATATTATATTATAAAAATAATAAAATTATTAATTATAGATTTATTGTTATATTTTTAAATCGGTTAAGTGATGTAATAATTTTAATTTCTTTAATTTCATTTTAAGAAAGATTAATTTAAATTTAATTAATAATTTTGATAGACCAATCATGATAAATTTTTTCTTTTCATTTATTAAAAAAAAAAAAAAAAACAAACAAAAAACGAGCTTGACATAATAAAAATAAATAAAATTTTCAAAGTAAGAGCGTCATCCCCGGTTGCATTATATTCACATGAAAATATTCATATTTTAGTAGATACGTATTTAAGATTGAGGGGAGGGGGCTGAGACCTCCATAAGGTCATGATTGGGTTGGTATGGGATCAAAAGTCATTTTATATAAATTTTTCATTCCCATATACCAAGTCACATAGCATAACTGAATCAATTATATAATGGAGCTCATAAAGTACCAAATTTCAAACACCCCTACCTCCCCACCTATGGGTTGTAGAAAAAAAATGTTCGTACAAAAGTTGTAGGAAATTAAGTGTAGAACAAAATTGCACTGAGCTATTTTTGCCTTTTGATGAACCCCTGAGGAGATATAGCGTGAAAACCATCTTTAGGTGAGGATTCAAACCTCCCTGCAGGTAATGGGAACTTTTAGTATGTTGCCAGTGTAGCAAGTCTCTACATATTTATGAAAATGAATCTTTATTGAAGATTTGTCTAAATTTACTGGCCTATCTTGAATGAATGAAAAAATATTTCGCATGAAAAAACGAAAGCTCAAACAAACCGAAGTATTGAGTCAATATAGCGAATACATGAACTAGTATTCATATACCTCCGCTAAAATATACTTCCGATACAGAGAGGAAATATCACGAAACCGAAAGCTTGGCGAGAGGTCACGACTCGTCGATTCGAGCGTACGTTTATAGACGAAATTCACACGCATCTGCGGCCATATATTCGCGCCACGTACTACCTGTTCGCGAGTATACGTAACATAGGTACTCGACCAGGCGTATAATAAACATTGTAAGTTAACCGTATAGGTATCTTCGATACTCGCATAGCCATTAAATCTAATCAATCATTTCGCCGAATTAACGACCCAAACCCTTTAATTTTCGTCTGGCGAACGTGACGGCTCGGCTAGAAAGTCCACGTACGTGTCAGGCCCAATGCGCGGCTCATTAAAAGCCGCCAACAATAGCCTACGATGGTACAACCGGCGAAGACAACTCTGGCTCTTCGCATTAGAAAACCAACAGTTTAAAAATCTCGCCTTCAGATCCGGCCGATTATTAATGTGTAATTGCCAGATACCGCGCGCAACGCCGGCCTATTAATCGTCAGACTAGCGTGCTCGCAAACTGCGGCGCGTACAAACTGGTCCTGCGACTGCTATTCGTGCCGGTCGTACTATATTGCACATTTCCAACCAGCTGGTCGCGGTGTAGGTGGAGTTGCGAGGTAACGTATAAACGACGACGCAGGTATGCGGAGAAAGTCGAATTAATCGATACTTGACCAAAGTAAGTCGTAAATACCGTTTCTACGGCTGTTAGCGAAAAAAAAGAACCGTCGAGTTTATAATACGCGCACACTTCCAACTCGTACACTTCGCGAATTCCTACACACGAGAATTTATCCTCACTAGTCACCATACACCTCTTATATCTTACAATCTCGCCCCCGCGTCCCCCCGCCAACGGGCTACCGTGAAAAACCTTTCGTTTAACAGATTTTAATCTCTATCGTCGTTTTCGCCCGCTTTGTTGGGTAACTTTATTGTCCTCCGTATACCTTTATGTGCCATTGGTTAATCCATAAATTACTATATACGTCGGTACAGCGAAAAAAAAACCAACCTATACCTCGAACCAGTAAATAGCGATTAATCAAACGCGCCAGCGTAATTATCGCGCGCGAGCCTCTTACGCAACTCCTCCGAAGGATTGCGGGGGCGAACGAGAAGTTCATTAAATGCTTCTATAGCTTTTTTTCGACCGCAAGTATATTTCGATTTTTACTACAACGTTTTACATCTCGAATACGTTCGCAATTAACGTTACCGAGTTTTCATTCAGTTTCGAAATCGTCGCTAGAATTCTGCGTTCGTATTTCCAGCACCATACGTCAGCGGTGCGATGCTCGTGATGAGGTAATGGTTGGTTTTAATCTACGCCGATGTGGAGACCGGGTATCGTCCATAATGGGATTATTTTATGCTGAAAATATCCTCGACGTATTTGGCTCCCGTTGCGATACCAATCATTCACCATACTCTTCGAAATAAGTAGAGAAATTGCCTGTATTGTACGTAATACGGCACGAGTAACGCGATCGACGTCATTTTTACTACGTTATTAATTCGTATATGATTGTTGCAGTGTTCATTTCTGGGCAAAATTACAATTGGAGAGTTTTCTCTGTTTGTTTAAGTTTGACTTGGGTTTTACCAGTCAACGTACCGCTAGAAACAACGACCTAAGTCATTTACAGACCCTTCCAAATTTCTGAATCTACTAGGAAACATTCCAAATTATGTTTTTCTTCCTTTTAAATTACAATGCAACTATTTGTAAAAAAATTTCAAGATCTCACTTCAAAAAAAAAAAATTAAGATAAAAACACAAAATCAACCGGCAACATTCTCGCCGACCTAGCCGCAAAACAATCCTCTACAATGCTCCCAATTCCAAATATTCCAATACCATCTCAAGATCTTAAAAAAAAATATCCAAATAGCTATTCACTCCACCTGGGAAACCACCTGGAGAAATACTTCCACAACTAACAAACTCCGGTCCATCCAAAATTCCACCTCACCTTTAACGTCACCTCAATCCTCGAGGAGGGAAGACGTTATCCTAGCACGTCTCCGTCTAGGTCATACCCTCTTAATCCACTCCTACCTCCTGAATAGACAACCTCCGCCCATATGCGTGCAATGCCAAACCCAGCTCTCAGTCTCACACATCCTAACAATATGCCCCACATACTCAAACATCCGTTCTAGACTCCAACTCCCATCTACCCTATCCGATATCCTCAATAGCCACCAGACCAACCACCTATTCACCTTCCTGAAACAGTCAAACCTTTACCACAGAATCTAAACACTCCATACCCGCAACGTGCCTCTGGCCTTAGCGGCAGCACATGGCACACAAAAAAAAAAAAAAAATTAAAAAGTCATAAAAATAGAAAAAAAAATAATTTTGAGAAAATTTCCTCAAAATTCAATTGACTCAAATGATCATTTCAATTTTTGCACAATCGACTGTGTACAGTGCCGGTTTCAGGATCGCTGCTTGGGGTAGAGGGAGTCGGTTCCATCAAGTCAAGTGGAATATATCGTTAATTGTTTAAATTACCAAAAAGTTGATTTAAATATCTGAAAAAACTAAGCTCTTGGGGGGGGGGGGTTAGACACCCAAAACCTCTTCCTTAAAACCGGCTGTGACTGCGTATACGAAGAAGTTTAAAGGACCCAAGATCTTGCAACTCAGCAACTGCCTGCTTCACATTAACACCATCTTATATAATGCTCGCAAGTATCCTTTTCCTTATATGGCTAATGGGGTGGCTCGAGAATACATGTTGAAAATTTTTTGTTTTTAGCCGAATTTCTGAAGGACATGAAGACTAGTATAGCATATCTAATTTGTGAAGGAGAGGGCGGGGGAGGGTGCAGTCTTCAAATCTTGGCGTTTCAGACCATTTGTAATCATTTAGTAACGTCTAACTTTTTGGTATATTATATATTTTCTTTTTTTTTCTTTCTCATAATTCCTAAAAATGTTTCTTTTAGATTAAAAAAATTCTTGACAAATTTTCAAACAAGAAAAATACCTATAGTGTGGTCCACGAAACTAGATCCTTATGTTTATACGTAAAAAATAAAATTTTTGCGTTCATAAAAAAGACGTTGCCAAATCTCTTCAAATTAACCAGCTATTTTGTGAAATCGAATTGTGATTCGCATCAGAGGTTCGCTCATCATTCATTTTAATAATCATGTGTTGGCTGAAAAACAGAACGATTTCGCACTTTCTTAAATCTTTCCTTTTTTTCATTTTATCTCCATAATTATTAGTAATAAATATGATAACAAAGTGCTTATCAGAAGGGTCTAGTTTCGTGGACCGCACTATAATTTTTAGTGATGGCGTATTGAGGTTTAATAATGCAATTTTGATAGATTAAAATTTTCAGATTGACAAAAAACCAAATATGTTCTAAAATTGCTGTTCTGCCCTCGAATAAAAGTGATTTTTTCTATGATTAAATAAGTCTTCCATTCTTAAAAGTAATTTCGCAATCAATGAAATGCTGTTTTCCAACATCAATGCACCATCCCTAAATTACATTTTTCGGTTCAGTTTTTGAGATATAATATTGAACTACTCTAATACTATAGTATACTTCATCTTCTTCTGCAGCAGAGCCCAGTATAACTGAATGTGCAATGAATACCCATTACCCAATGAAGAAAGTCGAATTTCTGATTATTGAAAAAATGAAGAAATGAGAGAAAGAATTCTAGTCGTCAAAGACTCATAGCTGATGGTCAAACACATACTAAAATGAGTTCATGTATTCTTAAACAAAAAAAAAAAACAAAACAAAAAAAACTGATTTTTGAACAACTTGAATTTTTTTATTATTCAAAATTACACTTTTTTATCTTGAAGTGAAAAAAGGTTCAACCTCTAATTGTTTTCAACGCATAAGAGATCTAAATGTTTTTTAATTAACTGAAAAAGTCTAGTGCATAGTATGAGCTTGATTTGAGCGCATATCGCAAAACAAGAAAGTTAGAAAGTTCTTATGAGTTTGAATCAAGCTCACATCATACATTTGGCCTACAGATTACACACTAATCACTTTTTTGAAAATACCCAAGATTTTTTGTTTTCAAAAAAAAAAAAATTGACCAATTAAACTTCGAAAAAATTATTGACTACGAATTATTTCAGTCTTTGGAGGACAAAATATTACTTCTGAGGACAAAGAAAATTAATTAACCAAAAGTTCAATTATTTAAGATTTCGACTCCATTTTTCCAGGTATTATCGCAACTTTGAAGACGTGAAATTTTTTTCTTGTTTTTTGCATATCATTAGACCATCATTTTGCCATTGTCCTCACCACGTTTCAAAAAAAGAAGTGATTCAGTCCAGAGTACCACATTTAGCATAATCATGGATCTTAATTTATAATTCAATTTTTTGCTGATAGCGTTGGCTGGTATGGATAAAAATTACTCAAACTTAGGTGAGAAATTTTTATTCGAAAAAAAAATTCCTTCGATTTCCCATTCACCTCACAACGACGCGACGTACGTCTCGCTCACATTTCAAGAGGAGCTAGAGGAATAGGCAAATGCCTAAAATTTTCATTCTGGTCTCACATAAAACAGCGAGTCAAGGACACCAACATAATTGAATTTCAGCTTCCCAAGTAAATAGGTAACATTATCAAAAAATAGATTTCTGAGTAGATTTTAAGTCATGTGTTTTTCTTTTATCTTCCATATTTCCTCACCAAATCTGCCCAAACTATTCAAACTTCGTATGCGGGCTTACTTAATCATTTACGATTACTTGAATTTGGCTTAGAATGATAATGGTAAATGATCAAACTTTGAGGAAATCTTGAGGGGTATCAAACATCTCAAAATTCATAAATATGAGGCTCTCATGATATATCCTGAATCCACTTTCACAGATGATGGTGGAAGGGAGGAGAGGGGGGGTATTGTTCTCAAAACGTGGCGAAAATAATCGAAAGTTCGAAAATACCAAGTGAACCTAAAGGTCCGTCCACACGTAGGATGATCAGCCTAGGCTAATCAGCTTTGGATGATCATCTGTCGACGTCCACACTTATTCAGCTTTTTGCCATCGACAGAAGGAATCGGTACATTACATTACAGGAAAATATGTGAGGAAAAAGTTAAATACTACATTTTTACTTGTTTTTGCTCGTTATTCTCCAAATAGAGTCAGTCATTATGAGGGTTAGGCGACGAGTACAATCGGTGGTGGTGAAAAGTAGGGTAGCATGAGTAATTTCTACCCTACCCTCACCCCCAAATGGTGAAAATTATGAAAAAAAAAATTCATTTTATATTGAAAAAAAAAATATATATATGTAATAAAATTATTAGGAATTAATTTTGTAATCAAAAATAAATTCAGTTTTTAAATAATTCTTCAATATCCGTAATTAATATTTTATATGAAAAAATTTACTAAAAATAATTAAAATTATTGTAGTGTTTTTAGGTGTCAAGTTTATGAAAAAAAAAATTTGTTACTAGTAAATTAATAATACTTACTGAAAAAATACATAAATTAATGATAATTTTATTTCATGTTAAATTTTTTGGTAAATAAAATATATTAGGGTTCACACATTGCTACTCGCACAAACACTTAAAAAAAATATATAAATAAAAATTAGCATAATCTTTAGTAAATTTTGCGTTGTAAATAATTATTTTAATTTCAGAAAAATGGTCAGATGACCAAAAAAAGTAACTTTCTGATATTAAAATTATTATCATTCCATTGAACAATAAATTGTATGTGAAATGGCGAAAAATTATATTTGAATGAGCGAACGTAGATGATGCAGTCGCGTCCACACTATTCATCATCCTTTGAACAGACCGACATCAAGTCGATCGAGGATGACAGGCTGATCAGCCTCGTTCAGCTCAATGAGGCTGATCATCCAAACGTCCACACTACATTCATCCCAGGCTGATCATCCAGGCTGAACGAAGCTGATCATCCTCGTGTGGACGCACCTTAAAATGTATACATTCAGATTCCAGTTCCCTAAATGAATTTGAAGGGAAACTGAAGCAAAAGAAATTTCATGAATCTTTCATATCTCCTAACCATATTGAACTAAAACGCTCAAATTTAATATGTGGAGTTATGCAGAACTAAAATATCACCTCTTCTTAATATCACATTTGAGAAAGGCTTAAGGAGTTTTTTTTTTTTTTTTTTTTTTTTGTTTTAACGTGCCATGTACAGCAACTGTGGCTAGAGGCACGACGATAAAGATTATATTAATTTGTGTAAGCCAGAAGAGTTCAAAAATTTCATCAGGTTATTTATTCGTTCGAGGTTATCTCCGAGTATAATTTTTATATTGCTGGATTGAAGAAATGTGTTGCGCAAGGTTTGGTAATTTGGGCATTCGGTGAGCATATGAGGAACAGATACGGGAACGTTGCATGGGTTACACAATGGGGCTGCTTGTCGAAGAAGAAGATGCTTATGAGTAAGCAACGTGTGGCCTGTCCGCAATCTTGTAAGTAGGGTAGAGGATCGACGATTAAGTTGTTCTGATATTTTCCAGGGAGAGGTGGTAGTTTTGATGTTTTTCAGTTTTCAAATGAATAATATTTGTAAAATATGAGCTCATGTGATTCTGGAGGCAAGAAGTACTACATTCACATTCTTAAATGGTAGTGGGAGGGAAACGTTGTGGTTTTCAGACTCGCTACTGAATGATGCTTATTACCAATAAACTTGAGTAAGTTCCAATCAAAACCTAAGCTCCAATAATTCAACATAGCTGCTGACGCTTTTTCTTTTTTTAACTGAGTTTTTAACATAATAACGACAGCTATTACAGCCTACCTGAGAAGGGAGGGTCGGGGAAGGGTGGGGTGTTGAAATCTTTGTTTTATCATTTGAAAAAATATTATCAGTTTTCATTATATATTTTTTTATTATAATTTTAGTTCTATTTGTAATTCTTCCATAAAATTCATCGTTTACCTAATGAATTTAGATACGAAGTAAGAGGTCGTAACAAAGGCATGTCATTCATCGTTCATTAGCGATCTTCAATCTTTTTTTTTTTGGGGTGTTTGACCAAAAAAAAATTTCGAACCCCTCCAGAATATATTTTGATCTTCTATAAAGCTCACAGTCAAAGTGGAACTACATACGCCTAATTATTTGCTTCAATGAGCTGAATCTTATAAAATCAAGATCAATTCCCTACATGAAGTATCCAAAAATTTTCGTTCAACTCTTCCAAGTCTTCGAACACAATACTGTATTAGCGAATAGAATTTACTTCAATTTCTACCGATCCATTAAATCCATTATTCATCACAAAAAAAATCACCTCGTTCAAAATTCCAACCCAAATTGATTCCATTACGTTTGGCATTAATTACTCCGAATTAATACACATGCCATACATCGTGGAAACAAAAAGACCACCAAAACGAAAGAAACACTACCAAAATAAATCAAGATACCCTCGCGCCGATTACCGCGATTTTTCATACAGCCCAATCCCCGGTCAAATGATTAATCTACCGATTTTAATTATTTACCGAGATAGCCGCGTACAATCGAACCCGACCATACCGAACCGAGACAAAGGTGAACGCGTGTAACTCGGCAAAAGGCATCTTCAGTCGTACAATGTATCCCAGAATTCATCTTCTTTGTACCTAATAAAGAAAGGTTGAAATAGACGCAGCCCATTATTGATGACTTTAATGACGAAGACGACTAGATTCCAAGGGCTGAGGTTAAGCCGGTTGAAGCTGCTACCTCCTAGTATCGTATAACTCCCTTCTTTTCGTAATATTTTATTGTGCCGTCGCTTTTTTCTTCCTTTTTTCCCCTATCCCCTTTTTATTCGTAATTCGCAATTACACACGTACCGCCCGGTATCCCTTTTGCACAGGCGGACAAGTGGATGATACTTTTTCATTAAGGCCCCAATTCGGCGCTGGCAAATTTATAGCGGTAAACCAGCGCCCGGTTTCTTTTCTCGGATCGTTAAGTTGAATAATTAAAGCCACGAATAAGTTAAAACCTAATTAAAATTATCGCCGTTTTATGTACCACCGGTACAACGTCCGCGTCATCCACGTCCCTCCCCTCTTCGATGGCACCAGAACGGACATCGAGCCGTGTAAATACACGATTTCGTTATTACAATTCCACGCCTCGATTATTAATATCGACCATACCATCTCCGTGTAACCGGGCCCTGTATCATTAACCCCGGCAATTACTACGCCGATACCGAATTAGTTGAAGCGAAATAAAAATTTCCGACATTTAAGAAAGGTCGAGCCCCGTATACAATGTACAAATTCGACCTAACACCTAACCTCCGCGACTACCGACCCGAATGATTCAATTAAACTCGAACACTTTTTATCTTATCAGCTCCTCGAAGCTTATCTACGAGCCAAATAACCATACGCCATAGGTATCCGCGTGTATCTACCTCATCGCCGAGAATCTGCGGTCAAACGCATCAACCCGTTTTATCTTCGTTCGGATATTGAATCTTTTTTCTCTCTGTATCTCCCATTTAACCGAACCTATAATTTTTCACCGATGTACCGTTATAAATGCGCAATTGTATAATCATTTGTTTTATACGTAGATACTATGTGCCGCATCGCAGCGTCGTATTGGTGCTTAGCTATCGATCTCTATAATATCGATATAACGTTTCGTTCGAATGAGTATTTTCTTCCTTTAGATGAAATCGTGTTCGCGATTAAATTTCTACGTTCGGATCGAGGATGAAAGATTGTCACGCCGAAATAATCCACGAGCATTTTTGTTCGATTTAATCGTTCCGCGTTAAGCTTTTTCGATATGAACACGATGATAACGAACTATTCAAAAGCTTCGATAATACAAACAATTATTACGAAGCCAGTCGTTTTAATTTTCTTCCTCTCGAGAATTAGAATTATAAAATTATTTTCTTCGAGACCAAATTCGAATAATAATTGATACAAAACTTTTTAAATTTAATTATATTTATAAAAATTTTAATTAATATTATTATAAATATAAATATTAAAAAAATAAATTTTATTAAAATAAATAATAAATATATTAATAATTTTTCATTATGAAATATAATTTTTTTTTCATAGATAAGATGTTACAGATATACTACATGCGTATATATACATGCATTTAAAAAAATAATTATTATGTCATTTTTTATTTTATTTTTTTTTAATCACCAAAATATGTAAAATAAAACCTGAAAATTCGTGGAGGTGAAATTATTCAAATGAAATTCAAACAGATTTTTTTTATCCGAAAATTTTAAATTTGTTCTCATCGAAATGAAAATTTGATAATATTACGTCCCAATTGGGCCTAAGAAGTCGAGCAACTGAAAATAAAATCATTTAAAAAAAAGCGAGTTTTTTTTCTCAGTGGATCTTAATATAGCTGTAAAACACGTTAAGTTCAATTTTTTTCATCTTTTGAAGAAAAAATTATTAAGACTTGTTTTCATAGAAAATCTATGATTATAGGCACAAGGGAAGGGTCTAAATTTTTCCCCCTCGTCCTAGAAAGTTGATGGTAATTTTTTTAAATTCATCCCAATGAACCCATTGTGCTACACTTTTTCATGGAGGTTTAATTCAATTGTCTCCGTTCTCAATAATAATTTCAGCACCAGTAATGAATGGTAGAAGTAACATTACTCGATCAAGTTCAATTTGTCGCGTTAGTATGCAATAATATTTTTATATAGTGCATTCTCTCAACCTTCCCCCCCCCCCAAGAACATCACAATAATTTTTTTCAAGTGTCATACACAGCAGCTGTGTCTAGAAATGCACTAGTATGTTAGGTTTAGACTTCGACTATAGTCGTACAAAACCGAAAGCAAAAATGATGCGAAAGACCAAGAGTGACAGGCACAGATAATAAAACGAAAAAATCCTGTTACTTTTTCGTTTTGTCTTTATAATCGAAATTCAATTCTATTTTTTTTTTTTTTTTTTTTTTTTAGTTTCACTAACTGAAGAGTAAAATTATTTAGATTTTTATTACCCAACTCCTTTATGACACTACTTGAGCGCTATTTTGTTATAAATTCAAGCATCACACGGATGATGTAATTTTGAAGGTAAGTTATGATAATCTGATAACTTTCTTGAGAGCTGAAAATCAGGCGTAATACGTTTCTTAGCGATTAAGAGTTGAAATCAAGCGTGTACTATCAGTGCATGCGATTCATAATTTACCAATTTGAACTAATCGATTTCAAATTTTTTTTATACAAGTGAAGATACTCGATGACAATTTTTCAGGTTTTTTTTTTTTTCGTTTTCCAAAATAGTTTTGAAATAAATTTATAAATCCAAAAATCACTGTAAGCGTAAGCCTCCATTTCGGAGAAAAATGTCAAAAAATTACATACGTATTAATCGCAAAATGTTCAATAATTTTGCGAATTTTTTCAGTTTTTTTTTTTTCGAGCTGAATAAATTGAATTTAACATAATTATAAAAGTAATTGTTTTGAAATGGATTATTTATTATTTTTCATTCTATTGGAAATAGAAAAATTAACTGAACAAAAACATTGTGGAAAAAACCTAAATAGAAATTTTTATGTCTACTTTCCAATTTTTTTTTATATCGTTTTACTTACATTTTTTAAAGTAAAACGATATACAAAAACAAAAAAAAAAACAAATTAAAACAATTTTTTTTTAATTTAGTTTTTCGTTATACTTCATATTTCTCAAACATTCGTTCCCGTTTTTTGTTTCGTTTAACTCGCCAATGTGAAATTCTAGCCCACATAACAGAGAATCGAGAGAATGTTATTTCTTTATAGCAAACACATAATGCGCATGCGCACATAATTTTCATTCTTCCGCCATTTGGAACTATATTTCATTTTTGTACATTCCTATCAGCAGTCCATAGCATATGATCGAACATTTTAGGTGGTTAGATGAATGGTATAAGCCTGATTAGATTAGGAACTGTAGGATGTTGTTTGCAGACTGTACGATAAGCTGTATGATAGGGTAGGCCGAAATTGCCGAAATTTTCGAAATTCAGGACATTCAGCTTCGTAAATTTTTAATAATGAAAAAAATCTAAAAAATTAAAAAAAAAACTAAAAAAATAAGATAACCTTAAAAAAGTAAAATAGCAGAAAAATAGAAAAAATTAAAAAAAAAAGTCTTACTTACTTTTTTTTTTTTTTTTTTTTTTTTTTACTTTTTTGTTTTACGTGCCATGTACAGCTACGGGGCTAGAGGCACGGACAAGGGGTTAGATGAGTGTGAGGAGTTTGGAATCAGATAGGAAGGAGAGGACGAGGTCCGAGGCAACGTGGTCATCCCGGAGCAAGCGAATATTAAAAGAATAAAAAAATTTCTCAATACTGAAAAAAATTCGCAAGTATGAAGGAATTCAGCTTATTTCGAGTACACGAGTAGATTGCAGATGCTATTTATAAATAAGATGAAATCAGAAAAAAAATCTATCAATAAAAAATAAACTCGAAAAAAATCGAAAAATGTAAACGGTTTACAAAACATAAAAAAATGTCTCAATAATGAAAATATACTCAATAAATTTAAATTGACAAAAAATTATTTTAAATTTCCAGAAATGAATATTGGCAGCTAAAAATTTGTACACACGAAAATAGGAGAAGTCAAACTGTAACAACGCTAAATTTTTGGAATTTTTTCAAGTTTTAATCATGTTGCACTCATTTTTATGGGTTGACAAAAATATACGTTGCACTAAATTATATTACAAAATTTCGAGAAAAAAAAATCAGAACAGTTTCCACTCTAAACATTTTTTTTAATCATTTTCAAAATAGAAAAACGCATAGAAAATCGTTTCATGAATATTATCATAAATATATCCATGTGATGATTATGCATAATTGATGAACACTTTTTATATTTTTTTATACACTTAGCACCATAGCCAGATATAATGCAACTCAATTTTGAACACATAAACCACAATAGATCAAAAATAGATAAGAATAGGGGTCTCAAAAATTAGGGCAAAATATTGCATTAAATGTACATTTTGGGACACTTGCAAAAACATTTCTGTTAAGAGCTGTTTTTACTACATGAAAGGGCTGAAGAACCTATTTCAGGCCTTTAATCAAATAATTTTGAATAACTTGTCATCAGAGTGATTCGTAAAATGTTTACCAATACCATTGTATTTTTTTAACCTATATATAAAGACGAAAAATGCATAACAAACTTCATTCTTCTTTTTCCTCTAAAAAAAATTAGACATATTGAAAAAATAATAAATAATATTTTTAGTAGAATCCATTTTCAAGCAATCTTTCTACAGAATTTTCTCTGTATTTCCTTTTAATATTAAATCCTTTAAATTACATATTTTCCTGATCAAATAGATGGATTTCTTTTTTGTGGGGGGGGAGGAGAACCTCAGTTTTCAATTCTGGGACGAGGCAAATTCATTTCAAAATAACGGACCACAGCAATGATACCCGAAATTCCTACACCATCAGTATCACCACCATCTTATCGTAACTACGTTCCATTACTCGAATTCTGGACGTCATTAGCCACTTGACATGCGGACGAAATTCATCTCGAACGCCCCAATAAGCTTTCCTTCCAATATCGGTCAATTCAAGCGACACTTCAATTCGTTCAAACACGAAGACAAAATCCCGCCCTCAATAACACTTCATTATCGCCGCAGCCATCGTAATAACTACCTAAATGCTTAATAATCGTCGTCCACGTCCAACGTAGCCACGTACAAACGATCGAGAAATTCAATTATCGCGGACCGATGAACTCGAAACGGTCGCCTTATCGTCCTCCAAATACTCTTCACACCATTTGAATTCGCCGAGGGCCGACTCCATTCTACGAAAATACCGCGTTACAGAAAGACACACGAGGGGCGAAAAAAAAATCTAGAACACCGCGTAAAAATATTTGCCATACTGAAATACCATACATATTCATAAATATGCAAATCTCCGGCACGTATGATTTTTGTGCCGGTTACATAGCACCGGCGCGCATCCGTTAACCGCCTCGCCTAATCAGACCTATTACGAAGTCTAGAAAATTTAAATCAACACCGCTCTCCGTCACGTAGGGTATCTTAACACGTCTACACGTGTGTATTTTTATAATAAGCTCACCCTTTCGTATATTTACTCGGTTTTCGTGGCGAAAAAATTAAATAAAAAAAAAAATACCACGTACGTCCAAATCCCGCAACCTATTCTCCCGTAAAGCCAAACCAACGGTTGTATGGTTCTTATCGATGAAACTACATTAATTTTCCAATACCAGATGAATCGATTCATCGAACAAGGGAGTAAAAACGTCTATTACACTCAATCGACTAAAATTTCCTAAATTCGCCCCCATACTTTAAACCGGTTACTTTACTTTTCCATCGAATCACCATGGTCAACGGGACATCGCGAATATCGAGATACTTTTTCAAATCGTTTTTCTCTTCCTCAATACGTGCATTTTACAAGAGGTTTTTCATTAATATTGTTTTCGTATCGAAAAATACCGCATTTTATCATCCTTTACGTAGGGTCATGTACTACATCCCATTATACGTGAAAAGAATGAGAAAAAACTACCGCTCAGACCACCCTACTTGTAACCACCCTTCCGAGGGTTATCCGCCGAGTCCTTTTTACTAATATAATCTTTTTCTCCTCTTCATCCTTTTTATTCTTATTAACGGATAAATGACGCGGCCTACGGTGAACTGTAAAATCGTGATTTATTTACACGTACTTCCACCGACCAGTCCAGTTAAACGACATACTTAGTCTTATATTCGAGTAAACCCCAATAAATCCGTGTACTCGTATATTTTTCCTGGATTAGCTACAAATAATGTAGGTAATTTTTGTTGAAGTTTATAGAAAAATAAGTCGAGTCTACAAATACCCATAATACACTATCGAACTAGAGACCCAACCAAGGAGAGGGAAAGGAAAGATTTTCAGAACTCAAAATTTTTTTCAAGTCCATCAGAGCTCTTGGAAAAAATATAAGGGCCGAATATATGCATAGTACTTAAGAGTTAATGTTCACTAGCCGTGAACAAGGCTACATAAATATTTCACACAAATATAAAAATAATATAAAAATAACGCTATTTGGTTCATAATTAAACAGGTAATTTTTTATTTTTTTTTATTTTTTATTTTTTTAAAGAGGCGTTTGTAATTGCATAGATTATTATGCTGTTACAAACGCCCCTTGAAAAATAAAAATAAAAAACTGAGGAATTAGAAAATCCTGATAAAATATTATGAACATGACCCTTAATATACTTATATCGTTATAAAATAAGTAGATTTTTTATATCGCGGTCCAGTCTACTCACTATTTCGAAGAATTCGTTTTTCGTCAAAAATGTTCGACTTTTTCGTCATTCAAAGCAAAATTAAATTTTATATGGTTTGAAATAAAATTGGAATATTTTTCATTAATTCATGCGAAATATTAAAGCAAAAAATAGAATATTTTCAGGATTGATAATTTTTATATTTTTTTTTCAATTTCCAATTTTTGTCAACTAATTTTATTTGATAACAGCAATAATACCCTGACAACATAGTTTTAAATTTCAGTATCATTTTTCTTAAATGTATGCATTTGTTTTAACGAGCCGAATTTTCGCGATTTTTTGGCCAAAAAGTGGCGGGATGGGGGGGAAGATTTCTTTCATTTTATAATTATAAAATTAATGATAATTTATGTGAAAAAACACCTTGAAAAATCTAAATTGCCACGCATATATGGATAATGAAGACGGAATAATTGCTGCACTTAAAGAGCATGAGGCTCGACTGAATAATTTCAATTTGAACACATTAAAGCTCTTTTACTATCGAGATTTCCAGATTTTTGAATGAAGTTTTTAAATATTCAAATGCATAAATTTGGCCCTTATATTTTTTTTCAAGAGCTTTGATCGAACTTGAAAAAATTCTAAGCTCTGAAAAACCTTCCTTTCCCCCTCCTTGGTTGGGTCTCCTGTTCGGTGGCGTATTGTGGATATTTGTAGACTCGACTTATTTTCTATGAACTTCAATAAAAGAAATTTTTCATAAAAAGCTGTGAAAAATGTCTTAAAAAAACTCAAACAATAAATAAAAAATCAAAAAAGGAAGAAAATTTCTAAACAAGAGAAAAACTGTCAAATTTTAATTTTTTCCTTTCATATTCCTTACTTCGAAACAGCTGGATCTCGAGTCACGAAAAATTTCATCGAAATTAGAAAAATTAATTTTATCTGAAGTATTGTCTTCAGAAGTTTTGAAATCGAGATTTT